>JBBDGP010000651.1:2670000-2725000 GCA_037952835.1 Lithobates septentrionalis
TTTATATACAAATTGCACATACAAACATCACAGGGTAATTACACACTGCGAAAAGACAACTCTGGCTGGTACAAGGACAACTTCTGGGTCACTTCTGGTTTCTCAGTGACATCAGCATGTAGCTCCGTCCTTTGAGTTTCGTCATACGTGACTCTCTTCCACTTCATTTGGCATTGCATTCTTTTATCCAGTAAACAGTTAATGATATGTGGTAACATTGCAGTGTTCAAATATTGTATGTTTTTTTAAGCTGAAAATGAGATCAAGGAAATACAAATGGTTTTGTACATTTTTTTTTTTCTTTGGGTCATACCTTTTTTTTTTTATCAGGTAAATGTAAAATAAATATAGTGCATTATTATGCCTTTTGCATCAATTGAAACTTTAGGTTTTTTTCACTTTTTTTTTTTAGAAATTTCTTTTATTTACAAAAGTGTTACACCAACTTAGTCCTTGTTCAATGAATCGGTCTGTAGTTCCAGTTAGCTTAGATTGAGTAGCATTGCACTGCTCCTTTTTTTTTTTAGCTAACCCGTAGCACTTTGGGAATCCTTTTTTAATGTATAAAAAAGGTGTAAGGGCAAAGGAAGTGGTTACTTAAAAAAATTATGGTGTAAGTATCGAGTAAGAAAAGACTGCTATAAACTGACCACTGGTGAGTTTAGTGCATCTGATACTGCTTGGATCACCTTACATTTGCAGCTCCTATGCAAACATTTCCACCATGGAATTTTTCCCTGGTGTGACATACTGGCTTCTAAACATCATGCTACTGCTAAGCACAGCTCAGGAATATTGCCTTGGCCCTTCTTCAATAGATATCCAATGCAAAGGCTTATTGGTCAATGAGATTGATCAATTCTGTGTACAGATTCTGAGATTACCTTCCCAGGTTATTTTGCTTTTTGTACTGGACGCTAGACCTATACTGAGCCAGTGTGGCAAGTGACAGGCCCCTACAGCTATCCTGTGTCCTGCCGTTTTGAGAAATTGTGTTCTGTTTTTTACATTTTTTTTTATCAATCTGACGTATAAGTTGGCTTACAGGTGAAATAAAAGAAAGCTTATTTTAGCTGTGAAGGCAGTTGTGCTTACAGCTTTTTCTGGCAATAGAATGCCAAGCCTAAGCCCAGTCCATAGAGACCAGATCCACTTGTTAGACTTTTTGGATCATAGCAGCACATTGTGTTCTCAGGTGATGAATTCCTGGATTGGACTTCATTGCACACAGCTCAATTCTCAGATTTCTTTAGTGCAGATATTATATTCCATAGACAAAGGCTTTGGTGTTCTGTGCTGCACCAGCGTAGGTGTTAATAAGAAGCCTTGTAATGCTATCGGACTTCTGTTAGCTTTGTGGTTAAGCCATTACGCTGCATTTCCTTTCTACTTCTAAATCGGAATATATGAATCCTTAACACCAGCTGGAATAAAGACTCAATTCCACAATGCACCCATTGGATTACACAATTAGTCGAGAACTATGTAAAGCTGGTTGATTCTGTACTGGTGCTTTGTGGGGAAATCCCTGTGGAGACTTCATCACGCAGGAAAAATTTATATTGTTTAAAACTTGTCAATTACTTTACTTCTCAAGCACGTAGGGGGGAATAAACTAGGAGTGGTGCAAGCATAATGTTTGCACCTCCCCCCCCCTTCTAAACTTGGTGCACAAGCCCCTTTGTTAATTAGGACTGATCTGCTCCCTGTTACATGCTCTTTCTGAGACAGACACAGCACAGAACTGTATAGCTGAAACTGCATGCTCCAATCCCTCTGTCCACCCCTCACCCTTGCTCAGCTGAGTGCAGGCAGAAGGCTGTACAGGCACAGAGAGGAGTATGTGATGTCTCCTGATCAGGCTGGACCTGGTGGGGATCTGTGCCAGTTTTCTATATATTTCTATACAATCTCTTTAATTGCAGAACCTATACCAGTTTCTGTTTCACTCTGAAATAGAAACTGGAATGGGTAGCACGGAGAGATCTGAAATAGATCTAAAGTGGGGAAAATATTTATTTGATCCCCTGCAGATTTGGTAAGTTTACCCACTTACAAAGAAATGAAGGGTCGATCATTTTTATCATAGAAGTATTTTAAATGATAGAGACAGAATATCGACCAAAAATTCAATGAATACACATGATACAAATGTTATAAATTGAGGTGCAGTGAGTAATATAAGTATTTGATCCCCCAAGCAAAACATGACTTAGTACTTGGTGGAGAAACCCTTGTTTGCAGGCACAGAGGTAAGACGTTTCTTGTAGTTGGTGACCAGGTTTGCGCACATCTCAGGAGGGATTTTTGTCCACTCTTCTTTACAGATCTAAATCCTTAAGGTTTCTTGGCTGTCGCTTGGCAACTCAAAGTTTCAGCTTCCTCCTTAAATTTTCTATAGGATTAAGGTCTGGAGACTGGCTAGGCCACTCCATGACCTTAATTGTGTGTCTTCTTGAGCCACTCCTTTGTTGCCTTAGGGGTATGTTTTGGGTCATTGTTATGCTGGAAGATCCATCCACAACCCATGTTTTGGCTGAGGGAAGAAGGTTTTCATCAAAGATTTTACAATACATGGCCCCGTCCATTGGCCCCTCAGTGCGGCAAAGTCAGTCTGTACCTTTAGCAGAGAAACAGCCCCAAAGCATAATGTTTACACCTTCGTGCTTCACTGTAGGGATGGTGTTCTTAGGGTCATAGTCGGTATTTTTCTTCCTCCAAACACAGCGAGTGTTTGGAGGAATCATTTCGCTGTTCATTGGCAAACTTCAGACAGGTCTGTACATGTGCCTTCTCGAGGAGGGGGACCTTGTGGGCGCTGCAGAATTTCAATTCATGGCAGTATATTGTGTTACCAGTGATTTGTTACGTGACTGTGGTCCCAACTGCCTTGAGATCATTCACAAGCTCCTCCCGTGTAGTTCTGGGCTGATCCCTCACTTTTCTTATGATCATCCTTACCCCATGAGGAGAAATCTTTCATGGAGCTCCAGACCGAGGGCGATTGATGATTATTTTGTATTTCTTCCATTTGCAAATAATTGCTCCAACAGTTGTCTCCTTCCCAATAAGCTTGTTGCTGATGGTCTTGTAGCACATTCCAGACTTGTGCAGGTCTACAATCTTGTCCCGGACGTCCTTTGACAGCTCTTTGGTCTTGCCTTTAATGGTGCGTTTGAATGAAAGAAAGAGACTCTGTGGACATGTGCCTTTTTTATACACATAACGAGTTTTCGTTAGGGGCACCTTCTTAAATTGACAGGACTAATCTGTGTACCACATGAACACATACTGTAGCCAGTCTGTGGGAGCCAGAATTATTGTTGGTTGGTAGAGGAGCAAATACTTATTTTACTCACTGAACTGCAACTCAATTTATAACATTTGTATCGTGTTTTTTCTGAATATTTGGTTGATATTCTGTCTCTATCATTTAAAATACACCTATAATAAAAATTATAGATCCTTAATTTCTTTGTAAGTGGGCAAACGTCCAAAATCTGCAGGGAATCAAATAATTATTTTCCCCACCGTATCTGCTCAGTTATTGCCAGGCGTGCCACTCCAGAGATTTTCCAGCACTGGTTTTCTGGTGCAGGAAGCTTCGCTAATTTCCTAGATAAACTGAAAAAAGAAGGTCCCTTAAAGCGAGACTACACTGCATCTGAGCACCCCAAACCAAAAATACAATTTCATAAACTCCCCCATCCATCCATGTCTCCATGCTTTATTTTGTGGGAAATCACTGTGGAAACCCCCCCCCCCCCAGCATTTCTGGCTGTGGCCATTTTGAGTAAGGGCAGATGATTCATGTAGCATTTACTTTCTATAATCCATTCTGATCTCATCTCAGGCATGCAGGCAGTGCTTAACCACTTCCGGACCGCCCACTGTATATATATGTCCTTTTTTTAAAGATGGATATCTCGGTAACGGCAGCAGCTGCTGCCACAACCGAGGTATCCATCTTTAGGGCCGGTGGTTCCGTACATGATAATGGTGGTCTCTGCGGCGGGTTCGCCGCGAGATCACCGTTATCAGCGGCGGGAGAGGTGCCGCCCCCCCCTCCCGCCGCTCTCCCGCACCCTCCGCCGCTTACCGGAGCCGTTGGTAGCGGCGGAGGCGATCGGGTCCTTTCCCTGCTTAGGTATGGAGACGAGTGAGGCTAAGATGGCCCCCACCCGTCTCCATACCATTTTTTTTTTGCATTTTAGTCTAAATATGAGATCTGAGGACTTTTTGACCCCAGATCTCATATTTAAGAGGACCTGTCATGCTTTTTTCTATTACAAGGGATGTTTACATTCCTTGTAATAGGAATAAAAGTGATCCAATTTTTTTTTTTTTTTTTTTAAACAGTGAAAAAATTAATAAAATAAAGTAAAATAAATAATAAAAAAAAAAAAAAATTTTTTTAAAGCGCCCTGTCCCGACAAGCTCGCGCGCAGAAGCGAACGCATACGTGAGTAGCGCCCGCATATGAAAACGGTGGTCAAACCACACATGTGAGGTATCGCCGCGACCGGTAGAGTGAGAGCAATAATTCTAGCCTTAGACCTCCTCTGTAACGCAAAACATGCAATCTGTAGAATTTTTTAAACGTCGC
Organism: Lithobates septentrionalis; assembly: GCA_037952835.1. Classification (NCBI taxonomy): domain Eukaryota; kingdom Metazoa; phylum Chordata; class Amphibia; order Anura; family Ranidae; genus Lithobates; species Lithobates septentrionalis. The sequence goes on from JBBDGP010000651.1 coordinate 2,674,607, forward strand.
CTATGGAGATTTTTAAGGGTAAAAGTTTGACGCCATTCCACGAGCGGGCGCAATTTTGAAGCGTGACATGATGGGTATCAATTTACTTGGCGTAACATTATATTTCACAATATAAAAAAAAATTGGGCTAACTTTACTGTTGTCTTATATTTTTTTTTTTCAAAAAAGTGAATTTTTTCCAAAAAAAGTGCGCTTAGAAGACCGCTGCGCAAATACGGTGCAAAAAAAAGTATTGCAATGACCGCTATTTTATTCTCTAGGGTGTTAGAAAAAAATCAATATATAATGTTTGGGGGTTCTAAGTAATTTTCTAGCAAAAAAAACCTGTTTTAAACTTGTAAACACCTAAAATCCAAAACGAGGCTGGTCTTAAAGAAAACCCATCCTCCCCTTCTGAAGACTTCTGGGGTGTGTGACATCTCTTACCTAGGCATAGAAAGCAGGATGTAACTGAAGAAATGTGAAAAAAGTTTTTTGAAACAAATTAATATAATATACTTTCCTATTTATTTACTAATGCTATCGGCATGAGGATTAAAAATAATCAATGTTGACTGAGTGAGTGAAGTTCTGCTTTATTAAGGTGCTTACATATACCTTCCTTTCTTTTCTCCTCCCCAATAAACCTTTTGGCAGCCTTTCTCAAACTTTTCAACATAGAGGATCCCTTGAAATAACTTTCCAGTCTTAGGGAACCCCAAAATTTACTGTACCTACAACTCATGATACACTGGTGTGGTGGTCAGTGAGAAAAATGCTCCTTACACTAGTGGTCATTGGGAAGAGCTATCCCTTTACAAATACCTAAAAAGATCAGTGGCGTCAGTGTGAACTTATCTGAGAGGCAGAAATTTCTCATTGCTCAAGGAAACCCCTAGAAACTTCTGGAGAAACCCTAGAGTTCCATGGAACCCTGGTCGAAAAAACCCTGCCTTACTGGCCCCCCTTGCAGTTTTCTTGAGGATTTTCATGCGCACGCTCTAGTGGGATAACATTGAACTAAGTAGTGTGCACGTCAGCCGTTAGCCGGAGATGACCATCACTACTGTATATTACACGTACGTTGGTTGCACCAAATTTTTTTTTACAAACTGACAACTGAAAGAAGATGAGCTTTTAAGAGAAACTGTAATGTGAACCTGATGTCTATGGTTTATGTACTTTTAAGTTTATTAATGTAATATACTTAATAATAAAGTATTTTCTCTCTAGAGTGTAAAGTTTTCACTTCTTTGAGTTGATTATTTTTCTTTCTACCTTTTTCATTAAGCATTGCAGTCTCCCTAACGGTATTCCCGAGTGTGGCTCGGGGTTAGATTTCAGCACCATTAGCGTTAACCCCGAGCCACACTCGGGATTACATCTCAGGATCCTGGTGCAGGTTACTTACCTTGTCCCCAGGATCCTGCGATGTCCCCCCATGCTGTCTGCAGGCTCCGTCCTCTGCACGAATCTTACAGATTACAGTACTGTATGAAATCATTTCACTTCCCTTTTGTCCCCAGTGCTTTAGCCCATGCCCTGCATGCATTTTTATATTGTATATATACTGTTCTTTCTGCCTGGAAGCTTGAGATTGTCCATAGCAACCAAAAAGTGTCCCTTTATGTCAAAAGTGGCTTTAGGCCCCTTTCACACTTATACGACTTGTCCCACGACTTTAAGTTGTGCCGACTTGAAAGTAGTCCCTGCACTACTTTGGTCCAACTTCTATGCGAGTTGTACTCCATAGACCTCAATGTTAAATCCTGAAGTAGCATGCAAATCGTGCCTGAATAATATAGACACGACTTCAGTACGACTTTGTAAGCACAAGCCTGGCTCGCTGATCGGGAAAGGAAAACTTTTTTTTCCTTTCCCGATGAGCGACAGGCAGTGCTGACAGCTGTCTGGTATGAATCCTGAGGGGGAACGCCGCGCCAAGTTTTAAATGAAAAAAACGGCGTGGGTTCCCCCCCAGGGGCATACCAGGCCCTTAGGTCTGGTATGGATCTAAGGGGAACCCCCTACGCCGAAAAATCGGCGTGAGGTCCTCCCCAAAATCCATACCAGACCCTTATCCGAGCACGCAGCCCGGCCGGTCAGGAATGGGGGTGGGGACGAGCGCGCGCCCCCCCCCTCCTGGACCGTACCAGGCCGCATGCCCTCAACATGGGGGGGTGGGTGCTTTAGGGCATGGGGGGCACCCTGCACCCCATGTTGATGAGGACAAGGGCCTCTTCCCGACAACCCTGGCCCTTGGTTGTCGGGGTCTGCGGGCGGGGAGCTTATCGGAATCCATGGTACCCCTACCCATTCACCTAGGGAAAAAAGCGTCAATAAAAAACAGTACACAGGTTTTTAAAATAATTTATTAGGCAGCTCCGGGATCTTCTTCCAACTTCGGGGGTCCTCTTCTGACTTCGGGGGTCTCTCCGGCGTCTCCTCACGGTGTCCTGATCTTCTGCCGGCTCCTCCCCTATCTTCTGCAGCTCAATTGCTAGCGGTGGTCCGGACTTCTGCCTTCTTCTTTTCTTCCAGAGATGTTGACACAACGCTCTCTCCAGCTGGAATGGTCTCTGAACGCTCCGCAACAGACTGATATAGGCGGTGACCCCGCCCCCTTATGAGGTCACTGTCCCGGGGCATGCTGGGACTGTGCCGTCATAAGGAGGCGTGGTCATCACCCGGTGATCACGCCTCCTAAAACGTCACAGTCCCAGCATGCCCAGGGACTGTGACGGCATAAGGGGGCGGGGTCACCGCCTATATAAGTTCGTTGCGGAGCGTTCAGAGACCATTCAAGCTGTAGAGAGCGTCGTGTCAACATCTCTGGAAGAAAGGCAGAAGTCCGGACCACCGCTAGCAATTGAGCTGCAGAAGATAGCGGAGGAGCCGGCAGAAGATCAGGACACCGGGAGGAGACGCCGGAGAGACCCCCGAAGTCGGAAGAAGATCCCGGAGCTGCCTAATAAATTATTTTAAAAACCTGTGTACTGTGTTTTTTATTGACGCTTTTTTACCTAGGTGAATGGGTAGGGGTACCATGTACCCCGTACTCATTCACATAGGGTGGGGGGCCGGGATCTGGGGGCTCCCTTATTAAAGGGGGCTCCCGGATTCCGATAAGCCCCCCGCCCGCAGACCCCGACAACCAACGGCCAGGGTTGTCGGGAAGAGGCCCTTGTCCTCATCAACATGGGGACAAGGTGCTTTGGGGTGGGGGGGCCGCAGGGCGCCCCCCCATGCCCCAAAGCACCCACCCCCCATGTTGAGGGCATGCGGCCTGGTACGGTCCAGGAGGGGGGGGGGGCGCTAGCTCGTCCCCACCCCCATTCCTGACCGGCTGGGCTGCGTGCTCGGATAAGGGTCTGGTATGGATTTTGGGGGGGACCCCCACGCCGATTTTTCGGCATAGGGGGTACCACTTACAATCCATACCAGACCTAAGGGCCTGGTATGCCCCTGGGGGGGGGAACCCACGCCAGTTTTTTTATTTAAAACTTGGCGTGGAGTTCCCCCTTATGATTCATACCAACTACTGTATGTTTTCATCTGTTAATGCCAAAAACGTGGCAAAGTCGTACAAAGTAGTAGTGCTCCCAAATGGCGGTAAAATCGCGGCAAATCGCGGTAAAATCGCGCGACTTTGAAGTCGTATAAGTGTGAAAGGGGCCTTAGACTAGCTAGAAAACAGCGATAGTAAATTAGAACACTTGCAGAATTGAGCGATAGTGAATCGTGGGGAAATTTATTTTATTATTATTATATTATTATTTTTGTTTAATTATTTATATTTATTATATTATAATTTATGATTTTGTGTTTCAAACCATCATACCCGGGATATCTACTAGACTCTTGGTGGACAGATATAAGTGTGTTATTTCTAAGAATTACAGACCTACAATATAAAACGCTAAATTTGAATGCAAAATAATTGTACCGCTTTGAGACGCAAAAATCTGAAATAATCATACCGCCAGGGAGGTTAAGAAAGCTTCATTGTAATTTTGTTTTAAGATCAAATCAATATTATTTTGATCTATTGTCAAGGGGCCCTTAAACAGCGTTGGGCCCATAGGCTGGTGCTTACGCTGTGTGTTTGGTAGTCCAGCACTGCTCTTCTCTCCTCCCATCCCTTTTATTTCCTTTCCTTCTACTTTTGCTTCCCTTCTCTTTCATATGCTATCTTTCCCTTCCTATTTCCAGAGAGCAAACTGCAACTAAAAAAATTGCATCAAACACAAAAAATGCCTTCATAGAAATTAAAGTGTTTTTCCTGCAAAAACGTTATCTTACTTTAGGATCGAGAAGGGAAGAATTTAAGCCTCTGTTCAGGATTGCTGTTGAGTCTATGCGACAGAAAGTGAACTAAAGTCTCTCCAACAACACACAGATGGGAAACACCCCCCCCCCCCCCCCCCCACTCTATCCAAATGGGGAAAAAATTGGGTTAGATATGCTTTAGTATTTGGAAGCCTGGATGTTTTCTGTAATTGGAACGTGCATTCCTTATTTTTAGTATAGTTCTCAAGAAAAGGAAAGCTTAAAATAAGAAGTTCAGTTCAGCCTTTAAGGTTGTTTACTTTTATAGTTAAAATCTCCTGTAAATGAGTCATAACCACAAGCTAAGTACATCCTCCCTTTAATTACTGGCTGCCCACCCAACCTTATTTAATTGCTTTAGATTACTGTATGTAATGTAAAGTATAGTAAGCTGTCAGACTGTACGCATTCTCCAAATCAATCCATTCTGGGTCCATTGCAGACACACCATATTGTAAAACCTGCATTCTGAATATTGGCTGCACTGGGAAGAAGACAATTTGGGTAGACATAGTCACACATGGACATTTTTTTTTCTTTAAGCATAAACTTTTATTGGAGAATATGGCACAATGGTGATGGGTAAAGAGAACATTTGAACACAATACCTTAGGTATGGTGATATATTTAATGACATGGAGTATAATCCACAGAAAATAACAATCAGCAAGCATGATATTCAAAAAAGACTATACAAACTTGCAATGGTTCTGGGCTCAAGTGTCTGCTTGGGCAGCTTCTCAAGTGAATGTGCTGCAGGGGGGGAGAAAGGAATTGAGCAAGGAATCAATGCAGACATGACAACTAGGATAAATGCAGTAATTCTGTGGAAATGTGGCTTGGTTTTCTAGTCTGGTTAAGTGTTGTGGGAAGTGTCATGTTTTCCAATGTAGAGTAGGAAGCAAAAAAACAAAATCACGAGAAGTAGAGAGAAGGAGATTAATAGGAAAAGGAGGGGAAGGAACAGGAAAGGGAGTGTCTGACGGGAAGGTCAACCTGACGAGGTCTCAGGTGAGTGTTTGCAAATGCCTAGCAGCTTACAAATGGCAGAATTCGGGGGAGTCAGAAAACTCTCTCCATGGAAACTACACGTTCCTGAACTTAGTAAAGTTTTCATTAGACGTGGCCAATAACTCTTTCATTTGCATATATAAAATTTAGTTCAGAAACCCATTCCTAGATAGTAGGTGTCATGGGTGACTTCCAGTATCTAGGAATTGGGCCCTTTTTGATGTTTTTTATCAATACAGTGATCATGGAGAGGAGGGCTACTTCTGGTATCTCTGGCCATGTTCTACCCGTAAATAAGACAGCTCAGTTGAAATATGGCTGACCGGTAAGGTTTGTTTCTCGGATAGGGCCAACACATATGGAGAAGTGTACCAACTGGCTCTCCATATCTCCAGCATTGATCACACATGGACATTTTTATTTAGCGTAGACTAGCCAAAAACATGTAGGCTTTATTCACACTGTTACATGTGCATTGCAGCGCATATTGTAACCCACACTTGCATGTTTGAACGGGCTAATATAGTTTTCCTTTCGCACTAAATTGTATCACATACTTGAGTTGTGTGGTTGACACATACCTGGTAGAGACCGAGTTGATGTGGTGGCAGGAAATGTAAGAACGTGGAGTTGCATGAGTGCTGGTGTTGCAGGTAGTACTGGATCTGTTCCGCTGTCGGGAGTTTGACTGTAGACCACTGAGCTGAAACCAGTTGTTAGAACACAGAAGCATCAAACAGGTCACAGGAACATAGCCAAGACACAAGTTGAGCTCAATAGCAGCCAGACGGCAAGGTACTAAATAAAAAGACAGGAATAGCGTTGTTGACCAACCCCAATTGGTAACAACTGTGCAATGAGGTACTGCATTGGAAGACAGAAGAAACACAAGTCAGAAACACAAACTGAGGCACCCAATCAAAAGATAGGAATCTAGTCGGGGCACAAGCTGAGGTCAGTGACAGCCATGCAGCAAGGTACCATTCAGAATACAGGAACAGAATTGGGAGCATGTTACCAAATTGGAGGACAAGCCAGGGGCACAAACGGAGGCTGGTGATATTCGGGTAGCAGAAGTGCAAGGCAGAAGGCAGTAAGCAGCTGGGGCAGCAAGATACCAAATTTGGAAGTAGGCACAGCATTAAAGATAGAAGCTGAGGCAGGTAACAGCTGGGCAGTGGTGTATCAAATCTGAAGACAGGAGCAGAGTTGGAGGCACAGATCAAGGTTGGTAACAGCTGGTCAACGAGGTACCAAATCAGAAGATAGAAGTAGAGTCAGGAACTCAAGCCAAGACCAACAACATTTAGGCAGCGAGATACCAAATCACAAGACAGAAACAGAGTTACAGGGCTCAAGCCAAGGTCAGTGGCATTGAGGTACCAAATCAGAAAACCGAAACAGAGTTGGGGGCACAAGCCAAGGTCAGTAACAGCCAGGCAGCAAGGTGCCAAATTGGAAGACATGTGCAAAGTCAAGAGCACCAGACGAGGCTGCTAAAAGCCGAGCAGCCAGTTGCCAATTCAGAAGCGGAGCCGGGGGTACAAGTTGAGGTTCATGACAGCTGGGTAGTTAAGGTTCAAGGTAGAAGGTAGTGAACGGAATCCAATAGGCACTCCAAGGTCTCAAGGCAGCGGTCCAGAGGCAGGTCAGAAGGCAAGTCAAGGTCGTACATGTTAAAACAGAATTGGCAGGTTAGGTCAAGTAATTGGTGGACTAGATAAAGACCATTTGGCAAGCTGTTTCTGCAGTGTCCCAGTTTATATAGGCTGATTGATGCCAACACCGAAACAGACACACATGCTTTAAGGCTCGCACATGCTCTGATGCATTTGTGGCAGTCACTTTATGCACAGGACCACATGCTGTTGTATGCACATGGTGCTACATTGTTTTTTTTGTGATGGAGCAAACCGATCCTTCCTTCTGTGTTCCCTGCATTCATTTAAAGGTTTAAAATGGAACTCAGAGCTATACTGTATATATAAAAACATATTTCTACATAATTCCTTATTCTGTTTGGATATCGGCCTTCTGTCATGCCTTGCAAAACAGGGAGAAGATGTAAATCGGGCTCTGCTACATCTACATGCGCTAACAGGGAACTACCTGACCGGAGGACAGCGTGTGTGTTGCTGTTCCTTTTATTGTCCAATCAGCAGGCTATAGGCAGGATGGTGACACCACTGTGTTCCTTAAATATAACAGAGAAAGTGGTGTCACTGTCCTGGCAGAGCTGAGTTGTATGAGTTGCAAAAGTGGCCAGACAGATTTAGGAATCCTTTGGAAGACCAGTTTGTCCTGGTTTTTAAAAGCAATGACAATATCCTTCCTGGTCTCCGGCAGTTGCAGTGACCAGTCCTTAAGGCTGGTACACACAGGACAAATATTCAGCCAGTGTGTACTGTCTAGCGCAGGTATATGCAATTAGCGGACCTCCAGCTGTTGCAAAACTACAAGTCCCATCATGCCTCTGCCTCTGGGTGTCATGCTTGTGGCTGTCAGAGTCTTGCTATACCTCATGGGACTTGTAGTTCTGCAACAGCTGGAGGTCCGCTAATTGCATATCCCTGGTCTAGCGGCTGACTTCTGTCAAATGGGCATGCTGCAAAACAAGCATCCAATCAGCGTTGGCAAACAATGGTGGGGGAGACAGTCCTCCTGTCAGAACACAATAGCTCAGCGGGAGAGATTGCCGCACTAGCATCGCTTAGTAGTATGGTGATCCCTCCATTTTTTTTTTTTTCCGTTCAGCCCACTGGGTTGAATGGAAAAAAAAATTCTAATGTGTACCTAGCATTACTTTTGAAGTGAAAGGTGCTCCTATAATGACATGTAAGTGCACTTCAGTGCAATAATACTTTGAATGAAGGCTGAGTGATGACATTATCCCAGGGGGAAGGTCCCTGACAGCCAAGGCTTAGAATGATGGGTTGAATGGTGCTGGCTGTCAGTCAACCTGGAAGACTGGGGACATCTAGTGGCAGAAAGGAATTGCTGATAGACGACAACTTTTTATTTTATTATTGTGTTGTTATTTTGATGTTTTTTTTGTATTTATTTTTTTTTATTTTTTTAAATAAGAGTCCCATTTTATCTGCTCATGACAAGTTAACAACTAAGCTGAGTGGAAAAATTTGTAAATCTTACCAGTTTGCGTAACCTCTGATATGTGTAAAGCACATGTACAATGTACTTCACCCAGCAACAGCTGTCCGACCATGTTTTCCATCTATGAAAGGAGAAGAATTTTCTTGTTTTTAAATCTTCCTTTTTTATTTATGTGTATGAATGTACACCATCAGAGAGGGACTTCAACACCTTCCAGGAACTTCCAAACCATGTAATCTGTTCCCTGACGAAAACCACTCCAGATATTTTTACTCCTTGTTTATGCTTTTATCTCTCAGATGGTGTTTTGAAGTTCAAAGTGTAATAAAAATAGTTATCTGATGTTCCATGAATGGGAAAATGTGAGTGTAAAAAAAAGCAGGGCTGTTGTTAATTTAGATGGGGGAAAAGGTAGAAATCCATTTAAAGAGAACCTGTTGAGAATGACCTGTGGAAGAATCCTAATCACCACTATTAAAATAGAGCAGTCTTGCCTTTCTAGGATAGGTAGGACTTATCTTCTCTCCCTGTAAAAGGAGAATGCCAAATCGTGTAGGTTGACCTGTTCTTTGTCTGATCGCAGGGCTGATAGCTTACGCTCGCTCTGTCCGATCTGCTGTCCATTTATAAAGCTTTTCATTTTTATTTATTTTATCCTGACAGCACCTTTGCTATATTAACCACTTGCCACCAAATCACATACCTTGTACATCATTGTACTTGAAGTGGTTGTACCAGGGTGATACACCACGTTTTTTTAGAGCCGACGGTCGGCTCTCTTGTAATGGCAAACGGATCCCCCACACACACACACACACACACACACACACACACACACACACACACACACACACACACACACTGCTTTTGGCGGCTTGCTTGATCTCTCCCGTCCCATGGGGAGACCCAAGTGGTCAGCCGAACAAAGCCGCCATTGGCTGTTCGTTGTAGTAACCTGGAAGCGATGACATGACATCACTTTCGGTTTACCCAGATGTCAATGGTACCTTTTTTAAAAAATCAAAAGTATTTAAAAACACAGATATTGGTGTTTTGAATGCTTTTAAGGGCAGAGGAGAGATTTGGGGTCTTATAGACCTCGTATCCCTCCATAAAGAGTACTGGTCATGTGCCTATTGCTGTTGCAAAGGATGTTGAAGTTTCTTGTGACAACAATAAAAGTGATAAAAAAATAAAGCAACAGTGTAAAAAAAAAAATGTAAGAAAAAAAAATGAATGTGCCCCTGCTTCCCTGTGCTAGCGTACAAAGGCGAATGTGCCCTTCGGTCCTTCAGGCACACAAACAGCGATTGGCCCAAACGTGAGGTATCGCCGTAAATGTCAGATTATGAGCAGTAATTCTAGCACCAGACCTCCTCTGTACATCTAAAGTGGTAACTTGTAAAGGCTTTTAAAGCATCACGGATGGAATGTGTGCAATTTTAAAGCATGACATGCTTGGTATCAATTTACTGGATGTAACATCATCATCTTTTTTATATTTTACAAAAAATGGGGTTATGTGTTGTGTTCTTTTGCATTGACATTCAAAAAAAGTGTATTTTCTCCCACAAATTGTGTTTGAAAAAACGCTGCGCAAATACATGACATAAAAATTGCAAAATGCACCAATTTATTTTCTGGGGCCTACGCTTTAAAAAATATATATAATTGGGGGTTCTAAGTAATTTTCTCGCAAAAAAAAAAAAAAAACCTGTTTGTTACATGTAAACAAAAAGTGCCAGAAAAAGCCTGCTCCTTAAAGCCTAATGCACACTGGATGTTTTTACAGCTGCTGTTTTTGGCTTCAGGTCTTTTTTTTTTTTTCTGCAGCCGGTAAAATCCCCAGCATGTTATCCTATGTATCCATGCACACATAGGCTGTTAGCAGCGTTTTTTGGCAGGTGCGTTTTCTGTCTGGGAAAAAAAAATCTAGCAGCATAAGGAGCCAAACACCTGTGCTGCAGTGCTTATGTGCTAACAAGAAACCTGCTGGTAGGGTAAGAGAGCAGAGTGATGGAAAGGTGAGCTCCTCAGTCTGCTCCTTCTACTTTCACTGTCACAGGCTGGTGAAGGAAGATCTGTAGTTGTTACTTAAAGGATAAGTTCACCTTTGGGAACATCTTACTTGTTCCACCCGTCTTTAGGGTGGAACATGTAAGATGTTCCCAATGCTGCAGCCACTGTGCAATTCCCCCCCCCCCCTCTCCTTCCCTGTGACAGCAGTATGGGGAAAATTTCCCCGTACTGTCACTTTTTCAAATCGCTAAGAGGCTCTGTGTATGGATGAACTACAAGCCCCAACATCCTTTGCGACTGTCAGCTTGTAGTTCTCAATGAACTACAACGGCGCTGTGGAGCGCAGTGGTAAGTTAAATGTTTCCTCCTGTCAGATTATTAAAATACGGGATAGTCTGACAGATCTGCAGCAGACCTGCATGTTACCAGCAATCTGCTGATCACTGGTGCAGTGCTTTACAGCAGTGGCCTCCAAACTGCGGCTGGGGGCCAGGTGCAGCCCTTTGCTTGCTTTTATTTGTTCCTTGGGGCACTGTCTCATTTGCTGAAACCAACAATGGGGCATAATCCCTTCCCCACTGACCCCACTGCGAGAGGACCTACTACATGCGGGGGTGCAATATTGTGAAATTCAGCCCATTCTACCAGCATTGGGGTGGAGAGGAATTGGGGGGGGGGGGGGCAGTGCTTTTTTTTTTTTTTTGGACAGGACCCAAAACAGCTGCATCTGGAATAGGATGACCTTCACCTCTTCCTACAGTAGGAGTTATGGTATGTACTGATGATTGGGGGCAGCACAGTGGCTAAGTGGTTAGCACTTTCTCCTGACTGGGGTTGCCGTTTTGAATCCCAACCATAACACTATCTGCCTGGTGTTTGCATGTTCTCCCTGTACCTGCATGGGTTTCCTCTGGGTACTCTTGTTTCATCCCACTCCAAAGACCGGCTGGAAGGTTAATTGGCTCCTGTCTGAACTGGTGCCAGTATGTGTATGTATGAATGTGAATTAGGGACCTTAGATTGTAAGCTCCTTGAGAGTAGGGACTTATAAGTATGTACAATATACATAAAAGCGATGCGTAATTTGATGCCACTATAGAAGTACCTACAGTATAATATAGAATTGAGGGATTTTCTGAGCTTGCACTTTAAAGCTGTACTCCAGGCAAACCATTAAATACAAAGTATGAAATGCATACAGTATATGGAAGTCATTTTACCTGCCAAAGGACTTCTACCCAACCAGAAAATAACAGAACAATGCCTGGAAAAAGAGAACTAATGAAGCCACCACATCTAAGGATGGAGGTTCAGATAAATGTTAATTTCACTGAACTTTAGCACAGTTGTGTTTACTGGATAGTTTTGTATTTCCTCTTGTTGCCTGGGACACTTTTTTAAAATGTCTTTCATTTCCCAGGTAGGCGGTTTCCTGAAGTCTCCGAAGTATCCGATTTGGGTGATTGGCAGCGAAACGCATCTTACAGTGTTCTTCACCAAGGTAAAATGTTTCACATTTGTCATTGGGAATATCCGTTTTCATGAACATTTATAGATCTTTAATGTGACATACCAATATTTAAATTAGACCACTCAACTATAGCCATCTAGTTTAAAAAAAAAATACCTAGCACTATATAAATGAAAATGTTATTCACTTAACCAGTCAGTAGTCATAAAGTTAAGGCTGATGAGTGTAATTACTAATGTGTCTCACAGGGAAAAAAAAAAAATGAAACTCGCGTTAAGGGACACGTTTTATACCCAAATCCCAGCATTCAGTGTGCATTTTTTTTTCCAATAAATGTTTTTTCAAATTTTTTCAGATATACATAAAATCACAGATATCAGGTATATATTGAAACAGAAGCTGTTAATACAATCAGTAAGTCGTACAATCAACATATGAAGCAGAAATGTAATAACAAGTTCAAAACACGGCCAACTGGGCCCCTTACTAGGTCACTTCTGCAATAGTGGTGCAGGTTAAGTTCTGACACAGTAAAGTATGCCTATGTTAAACCGGGAGTACCTTAATTAACAAGTGTATTAACCAGTGTGCATTTTTTATGTGCATGTACATGCATTTGTATTGTGTTTGCAGCATGTCTGCAGTGCATTTGCTGGCAGCACTAGGATTGTTTGGTTTCAATCACAACCACAACTACCTGCATAGGGTTTGCATGTCTTCAAATCTTGAAGGTTCCGTGGGCCTTTTCTATGAACTCTGATCTTTAGTTCTTTCCATAGATTTTCTGTTGGATTCAAGTCAGGTGATTGGCTGGGCCATTCTAGCAGCTTTATTTTCTTAATTTGAAACCAATTGAGAGTGTCCCTGGCTTTGTGTTTGAGATCATTGTCTTGCTGAAATATCCACCCTCGTTTCATCTTCATCATCCTGGTAGATGGCAGCAGATTTTTATCAAGATTGTCTTGTTACATTTTTCCATTCATCCTTCCTTCAAGGACAAGAAGTTTGCCAGTACCGTATGCTGAAAAAGAGCCCCACACCATGTAATTCCCACCTCCAAACATCCCTGTTGGTATGGGGGTGTTTTTGGGGTGATATGCCATTTGACCTCCAAACATGGTTTGTATTATGGCATCCAAAGAGTTCAATTTTGGTCTCATCTGACCAGACTATATTCTGCCAGGATTTCACAGGATTGTCTAAATGTTGTGCAGCAAACTTTAAAATGAGTTTCAACATGCTTTTTCTTCAGCAACGGTGCCTTGCATGGTGAGCGTGCATACAGGGCATGGCGGTTGAGTGCATTACTTATTGTTTTCTTTGAAACCATTGTACCTGCTAATTCCAGGTCTTTCTGAAGATTTTCACAAATGTTCCTTGGCTCTTGGACAACTGTTCTGATAATCATTTCCAATCCTCTGTCAGAAATCCTGCGAGGAGCACCTGGTCGTGCCTGGTTTATGGTGAAATTATGTTCTTTCCACTTCCGGATTAAGGCCCCAACCGTGCTCACTGGAAAATTCAGAAGTTTAGAAATACTTTTGTAACCAATGCCATCAGTATGTTTTGCAACAATAAGGTTGCAAAGGTCTTGAGGGGGCTCTTTGCTTTTACCCATCATGAGATGTTTCTTGTGTGGCACCTTTGTAATGAGACGCCTTTTTATAGGCCATCAGTTGAGACTGAACCAGCTGATATTAATTTGCACTGACAAGGGGCAGGATTGCTTTCTAATTGCTGATAGATTTCAGCTGGTGTCTTGGTTTTCCATGCCTTTTTGCACCTCCCATTTTTTTCATGTGTTAATTTATACTGTGTTTAAAAAACCTGTTTGACTGCATCTGGTGTAAATGAGCCACAAACCTCTGGGTTGTACAATCCCAAATTCTGCTATCCTCGTAACCTCCCTGTGCTACAACTACATCTCTATGAAGTTTAAGTATATGATCAATGATCTAAAATCTAAAACGTGTTGAACAAAATGTTTGACAACAGAGGGTTAGGGTTGACACTAATAGATTATCACAACATAAATCTTCAATCTGTCATCTTTTGTGTTCTTTTTCCGATGTAAAACATACCACAGGGGTATACATACATATGGGAGTGAAGGGTAAAACTCCTGAACTTCGTGTACTCAATTAGGACTGCGCTGAAAACAAATACTCCCTGCACATACATAATATAGTGTGTCTATATAGACATACTGTATACTAGGGATGTACGAGTACCGATACTTTTATTTATTTATTTTAGTACTCAAAACCAGTTACCAAATAAATTCTTTACATTTTGCGCTTTTTTTCAATGTAAAACGTGTAAATATGTGTTAAAGGTGTAAAAAATATTACCAAACAAAGCAAACGAAAAAATTGTTTTTATTATTAATAGTTTATAAAATAGAAGTGGAGAAAAATCATCAGAAAAAAAATAATTCAATGGAGGAGAATAAGGATTTAATTAAGGCTGTGTAGAGTAAATTAAGGTTTAACCACTTAAGGACTAGCCTCGTTTTGAGATTTTGGTGTTTACAAGTTTAAAACCGTTTTTTTTTTTTGCTAGAAAATTACTTAGAACCCCCCCAAACATTATATATTGTTTTTTTTTCTAACCCCCTAGAAAATACAATGGCGGTTATTGCAATACTTTTTTTCACACCGTATTTGCGCAGCGGTCTTACAAGCGTGCTTTTTTTGGAAAAAATTCACTTTTTTAAATAAAAAAATAAAACAACAGTAAAGTTAGCCCAATTTTTTTTATAATGTGAAAGATAATGTTATGCCGAGTAAATTGATACCCAACATGTCACGCTTCAAAATTGCACCCGCTCGTGGAATGGCGTCAAACTTTTACCCTTAAAAATCTCCATAGGCGACGTTTAAAAAAAATTCTACAGGTTGCATGTTTTTAGTTACAGAGGAGGTCTAGGGCTAGAATTATTGCTCTTGCTCTAACAATCGCGGGGATACCTCACATGTGTGGTTTGACCACGGTTTTCATATGCAGACGCTACTCAGGTATGCATTCGCTTCTGCGCGCGAGCTCGTCAGGATGGGGCACTTTAAAAAAAAAAATGTTTTTTCCTTATTTATTTTACTTGATTTTATTTATTTTTTCATTTTTTTTTTTTAAACTTTGGGTCACTTTTATTCCTATTACAAGGAATGTAAACATCCCTTGTAATAGAAAAAAGCATGACAGGTTCTCTTAAATATGAGATCTGGGGTCAAAGTCCTCAGATCTCATATTTAGACTAAAATGCAATAATAAAAAAAAAATTTTGTCATTTGAAAAAATGATATTGTAAAAATGGCCCTTTAAGACGTATGGGCGGAAGTGATGTTATGAAGTCGCTTCTGCCCTGCTATGGTATGGAGACGGGTGGGGGCCATCTTAGCCTCACTCGTCTCCATACCCAGCCACGACAAGGACCCGATCGCCTCCGCTGCTGCCGACAGCTCCGATAAGCGGTGGAGAGGGCGCGGGAGGGGGGGCCCCTCTCCCGCCGCCGATTGCTGATCTCGCGGCGAAATTTACTTGACGGGTTGCTTTAAATTCATCTGCAGATCGACATTCATCCCTTTGATCTGTAGATGAAGAAACCAAAGGATACAGAAAGAAATTATTTTTTCTTTTTATCTTCCTCTTTCAGTGGCTGCTTTTTTTTTTTTTTTTTTTCAAAGCTCCAATTGTTGGACTTCTTTAACACTTTAGCTGTCAACAGGGGACCCCCACTGACAGCTGAATGAGTCATCGGTTGTTAAGGACGTGGTGGCCCTGCTCCTTAACAACCGATAATTGCTGGCTTTTTCTCTTTACTTTGCAGCTGTCATGGGGGAATCCCGCTGAAAGAACCGAGCCTGAAAGTATCGGTTTCAGGTATCGGTGCATTTGCACGAGTACCGATACTCGTGCAAATGCTTAGTATCGGTCAACCCTACTGTATACACACACACACACACAGAGTCATTTATATATTTACCCACATAACATGCTAAAACATATTTGTATTGTAAAGCACACCATACAAATGCACTTTCCTTTTAAGATTGTTTTTATAATTATACATGGTTTATGTTTTGATATGTGGCAATTATGAAATGGGGGTTGGTGCTGCGCTAGTCCTGAGGTCAGATCAAGTAGATGGGTGTGCTGGGTATGAATTCCAGCCTGCACTGCAGTAAGGGGTGGTAATTCAATCCTAAACAACAAGTATAGTGCTTGATAAATAAGCGAGTGAAAAGTGCCAAACCAGGTGATCCAAATGAAAAAAATCTATATAATATACATATATACCATTGGGACCCACCCCAAGGGATTATGTGTTGCAGTGTGTAGCATAAAATGATAAACCAATAGAGTAATGTAAAAATATATAAAATCCAGTAGTTGAGCAATATCAAAATAAATATTCTCCAAAAAAACACAGTATTTGCCTCTAACACATTTGAAACCAATATAAAGTGCTGTGCATATATATCCAGAAATTGATGCAGTGTATAAAACCGTGATGAGTAATTAAAATATGTGACTAAAACAATCAATGCCAAAAAACCCCAGAAAAAACAGAATTTTTTTTTTTCTAATACAATGTTACAATGGATAGCCATAGTGATCTTAAGCAATAGTGCATCATGCAATAAAGTGTCCGGCAACCAGCAGGGGGTGCTCAAAATTCAAGTAATACAGTTCAAATGAAAGTGCCTTAGTGCAACATAAATCGGCTTCAATGTTTCCTTGGTGGTGTCACATTATCATAGCATGCAGATGAAATTAGGTAACATAACTTCAGAGGAATGGTGACTGTGCAGTTTAAAGCAAGATTATATCCATGCAGGAATCCATCCAACAACAAATTGGCCGAAAAAAAGTTTCATCAGGGCGAACACCCTGCAAATTCGGGGGCTCGGTGAACAGCCGAACAGGCAAATGTTTGGCTCGAACTCATGCTCGGGCCGAACTGTTCGCCCGTCCCTACTCATATGTTCCAGATGCAGCAGCCAGACTCTCATAGTTTTACAGGCAGGCAGCAGTGGGGTTGGACAGTGTACCTGTGCCCTCTACCTGCAGCTAAATGCCAGAGCCCCAGGCATGAGGGCTAAACACCCTGTGTGCACGGGGGGCCTAAAGTGAACAGGAACTCGGATAACATGAGATGGGACTCTTTGGATGTGATTAAATAAACCATCTATGCTAATATTTCAAACATATGACCTGCTTTAAAATGGACTGCACCTAAGCCAGGAAAGCCCTGTGACCATTGCATTGAGATTTCCAACACATGTGCCAAATTTAGGTAGTTCTAGTGTGCACCACAGTTGCTATGGCAGGCAACATACTATTGAAGAGGATCTTCAGTTCCCCCCCCAAAATATTAAGTCAGTAACTACAAATACTGTAGCTGCTGACTTTTAATGAAAGGATACTTACCTGTCCAGGGATCCAGCGCTGTCCTCACCTGGGCTGGTTGTGCACCAGTCTTCAGGTCCCCAGCGACGCCATATCTAGTCTAGGAAGCTGGTTGTGACTTCTTGCTGTTTCACAGCCGGTTTCCCACTGCGCATGCATGAGCTGTGCTGTGCTTTGTAAATGGTCCCGCAGCCCTCTCAGAGCTTTAATTTGTCCCAGATGGCAGGGGGCAAAGGGGTGGGGGAAGAGGGTGAACTTCTGCTCAGAACACCTAGGCGATCCAAGCAGAAGTGGGAGCGGGTACCTATCAAAACTAGGTACCCACCCCCCCTACCAAAAATAGTGCCAGTAAGTTTAAAAGAGGGAGGTAGGAGGCGGAAAAGCGGAACTTGCACTTTTGAGTTAAGTCCTTCTTTATAGAATTACCACCAGATTGGGAAACTAGTTGTAATTAAGATGTACATTGACGTAAAGATAGATGCCAGTACTCAGTGGGACATTTTGTGCTGGGAAGCTCTCATAAATATGATCGGTAACTAGGACTCGAGCGGCCGCCAGCTTTCTAGCAAAGTGTGATATATCCGCATCCCTAATCATCTGCCAGCCAGTAGATTCCCTAGATCACAACTGAATGTAAACCGTGGTTCTATTGCTTGCTGGCATCATTATCGAAATATGACAACCATATTTTAGTAAAGCGATTAATCTTCCCGACCAACGGCTGAATGGGACTGGGGATGCGTCATTGGTTGCTATGACGCTGTCGGCTACACAGCCAAGAACGTATAAGCAACTAGTGATGTTGTGCTTCCAGAGTTGGAGATGCGTTGAGGGCAAGAGTGTCTGTGGTATAGACATTCCAACCTCAGTGCAACACCCCATAATGCCCTGATAAATTCATGTACCTCTTTGTTGGGTACCAACATTTGTTGTGCAGAGGCATAACAGAATTCTAAAGTGTGTCTTAGACACTCTTTTTGAATTCCCCAGTTATTTGCTAACTGTACATAACATCTGTTTCACAAAGATTTTTATTAGGGTTTTCAAGGTTTGTTAAAAAAGATGCAAATCGTTGTATAGAGAAGGATGTAATAGTAATATTTAAAGGAAAATAAAAAATAAATTAAGTAATGGAGGGTGGCACCATAGTAGCAAGTTAGTTTGGACGTAAAGGCAATGCACAATATAGGTTCATGAATGAGAATGGTAATTGTATAGCTCCAGTGGTAGTGGGTGCTAAGAGCTGGGGGGGGGGGGGGTTGGAACAGGGGGGAGAGTAAATTTGCCAGGGGGAAGGGGAGGGGCTTATTCCCAACCTGTCCATTCCACTGTAATGCTGTGGAGCCCCCTAGCAATTATAGCGATAAAAAAAAAGCAGTTGTCCAGACCTAGACGGTCATTAAAAGTGATCCATGGGTCCCATACTTTTAGGAACTTGGCATGGGTATCCGTAAGGCTTCTCGTGAACCATAGTTCCCATGAGACGCTATTTATCTCAGCAAAATTAAGAAATCTTTGGCACCAGGTCTTAGCCAGGGTCTGCCAGGAAGACAAACCCCACCAACTGCCTTTGAGCCTTGGTCAAGGGGAGGATGGACTTGTCCAATAGGGCTTCCAAGGGATACATAGCATCTGCATATTAGAACTGTCTTTAATAGGGTAAATACACAATGTGCACAGATTTTTCTGCATAATGGAGAAACTGCATACAGCTTCTATTACAGTAAAAGGGTTGTAATTATCCAGGAATCTCTACACTTTTTATTGTACAGTTTTTGCTGCCTCCATCTACAATTATCCGGCATATTGCACATCTCAACGCTTGCTTGACATTGAGTGCGTCTGTAAAGTCTACCCTGCCATGGATAATTATCACATACCTCCCAGAGGGATTTTGTGTATGATAATAGATAGCTATGCGGGGTCCCCTTTCTTGCACATACTTGGATCTGAAGTCTTGTGGTTAGACACTCAGTGTTGTGTTACTGACTCTGTGATTTGCAGTAATCTCCAATGTTTGACTAAGGAACTGGTTGCTTGCATCGTATCAGATAATCTGCCACCTAAACCCTACAGCGAGGGGGTCTTTCCTCTTCCTGCTCTTTTGTAAGATCTTGAAATGATAGCCCGCAAGCCCCTTCACCTCCTAACCCTGGCATGAGTGTGCCTCGGCTGACCCATGTCATCCGTCTTGCGTGTTTTGCTTGGGCTGTGGGAACTATAATTAGACACAATACAGATGTGACCTCACAGCGTTCTACAGAAGATAAATGGATAGTGAAGCTCTCCTTGTGATGCTCTGATCCTTGAGTCTAGGGGAGGATCTCCTGGCACATTAAGTACACTTTAGGCTTGTTTAAAACAGCTGGCCCACACTACAGCCTAAATCCTGGTGTGTTGCTTCACCCTTTTTACTAGTTAAATGTATAGAAAATTCCTTTCATGTTTTTTTTTCTTTTTGTCCATTTGCAGCAGAAACGCTGTATATTGTTGGAAATGGGGTGCAAAGAATGCAGTTTTTCAATAGTGTGTTTGCGATTTGATGACCTCATGGGAGCAGTATCCTGAATAAGTAGTGCGACCTTCATAGAACGGTCTGGGATTTAAACCCAACTTCACCCAAAAGTTTTTTTTATTTTTTTTACATATTTGGATTGAACGGGAAAGTCAAGAATTTTTGTACCTATTTTGGAAATTTCTTCTTTCTTTCTCTTTGTCCAGGGGTCACACAGAACAAGTAGAAAAGGGAAATCTTCCCAGTTTCTATTTGACGGGTGTCTGATTCAGAAGTCATGGAAAATCTTTCCATTTCATGTCTGTTTGGTGGGTTGCTTACAAAACAAATGGTGGAGGAAAATCTTCCCCATTTCCTGTCTGATGGGTGTCCTATAGAATAAGTAGTGAAGGAAAATCTCCCTGTTAATTCCTGTAGTATGTTTGATATAAAACAAGTAGTGAAGAAAAATGTCCCCATTTCCTTATCTGATGGGTGTCATGCAAAACAAGTAGGGAAGGAAAAGCTCTCCCTTATTTCCTGTCTGATGGGTGTCCTACAGAAACAAGTAGTGAAGAAAAATCTCCCTCTTTCCAGTCTGTTTGGTGAGTGTTATACAGCACGCAGTAGTGGAGGAAAGTCTCTACATTTCCTGTTCCTTGGATGTCATTAGGGGGAAGTAGTGAAGGAAATTCTCCACATTTCTTGTGTGTTTGGTGAGTGTCATACAGAACATGTAGGGAAGGAAAATCTCCCCCATTTCCTATCTGTTTGCTTGTCATACAGAACAATTGGAGAAGAATTGCCCCATTCCCTCTCTGATGGGTGTCATACAACCAAGTAAATAGCTCCCAACTGTCCCTGATTTGGAGCAATGTCCCTCTGTCCCTCTTTCCTCCTCATTTGTCCCTCATTTTGGTCTGATCTATATAGATGTATATAAAATGCACTTTTTATCCCTCATTTGTCCCTCTTTCCCATCTCAAAATGTTGGGAGGTATGCAAGTACCGAAGGAAAATCTCCCCCTTATTCGTATACAAATGTAGCTTGAGCCCCAAAAGTGGACCTACAACAAGTTTTAAGTAGCCCTAAAGCTTATTGAAAGCCTGCTGAAGCCTACTAGCAGCTTTCATTAAGTGACAACCAGCACTTCACATTATGATCTAGGTTCTGTAACTGGACAGTGAAAGAAGCAGCACACTGATGAACTCGTCTCTTGGTCGTTCTGCTCCCTGCTCCTATCAGCATGTTTTTTTTAATTAGCACATAAGTACTGCAGCACAACTGCTACTTTTTCCTCCCCTAGTATAAGCTCTGCTGATATCAAGCCAAGAGTACTTACACAGCTTCCATTTAAAAAGAAAAATGCATGCATCGATGGCTAAATAAATGCAGAACTGCATTAATTGATTTCAGCTTTTACATACCCATATATATATATATATATATATATATATATATATATATATATATATATATATATATATATATAAATTAAGGATGATCTCTGGTGTGTTCCCACGTGCAGAGCCCGCCAGGAAGGCTGCGCTGCGCTAATCACAGGCAGTGGGACATTGTCCCGATCTCTGGAGCCGCGCATCGGGAAATGTCTCACTGCCTGTGATTAGTGCAGCGCCGACTTCCTGGCGGGCTCTGGACGTGGGCTGTGCGAACACGCCGGAGCCCATCCTTTATATTATATATTTATTTGTTTATTTATATTCACGCATGCAAGATCAAAATTGGAGAACAATTTATGAACACTTTTATTTTTTTTTAAGTAATAATGTAATCTTCATTGCTGAACATTTGATGGAATTTTTGTTGTGGCGATACCATGCTAAAATAAAGTGTTTTTCAATTTAACCAAGGCACCTCAACAAAAAAAAACACTTTATTTTGTAGAAAACACAATGATCAAAACTGGATAAAAGCAATGGTTGTAGCATGGAGAAAGATTACAACTAAAATTTCTGAAGGTATCAACAATTAGTAGGAAGTGGGGTGGCCCTTGCTTTGAATAACTTCAGCATATCTGCTTTACACAGGACATCACTAGTCTCTCACACACACTCAGGTGTGATTTTGTTCCACTCTTCTTCCAGTCTCTTCCACAGTTCGGTGACTGTAGTGGGTTTTTTGGCCATAACTTTGTCGCCAAGGATTTTCCAGAAGTTTTCTATTGGGTTTAGATCAGCACTCTGGGCTGGCCATTTCATTATTTCAATGTTTTCAGCTTCAAGGAACTGCTTTACCTGTTTTGTTGTGTGACGGGGGCATTGTTGTGCATGAAAATTGTTGGGTGATGAGCGCAGGGAAGGAACCGCATGTTGTCGAAGAAGGTTCTGATAAACATTTACATTCATTCTGCCATGTAGCTGTATAAGAGGCCCAACTCCTGTAGAAAACATCCCCCAAACCATGACGCTTCCCCCTCCACCTTTAACTGACTTCTTTACACTCTTTGGGTTCAGTCTTTCCCCAGTTTGACGACGAACATGTTTCCCATCGGACCCAAATAAATTTTGCTTTCATCACTAAAATGATCTTTGGACCAGTTCTCCTCCATCCACACAACATGCTTCTCAGCAAAGGTTAGTCTTGTCTTCTGATTCTTTCTGCCAATGAGAAGTTTGGTCACTGCGGAGCGGGATTTCAGTCCAAATTCTCTTAAATGGCGAGACGCTGTATGACGAGACGCTGTATGACAAGACAGACCCTTACCCTGTTCATCGCTGAACTGGCGAGCAATCGCAGCTGCAGTGTTGAACCGATTGCCCATTGAGATTCTCCGCATTATCCTGTCCTCGCTTGCATTTGTCTTTTGTGGATGACCAGCCTTCTTGGGGGACTTGAATGAGTGAGTTTGTGACAATGTAAAGATGCAATATTCTAGAAATCAAAGATTTGGAACAACAAACTTTGCTATGGCTGAAAGGGTCATCCCTTTGGCCTTAAATTATACAACTTGCTGCCGGAGGGTTTCAGTCACTTTAGAACGGCTCACCATCTTGCCAAGTCAGTGAAAACTGGAAAGTTAGGCTGCCAGTTAAATAGCGTTTGTCAGATAATTAAAGAAATTAGCACAAGGTGGCAGATTAACACCAATAACTGGGAGGTATCTGAAAATGTTCTCAATTTTATCATCAATGTTCTTTTTCAAATCTCATTGAAGCTTTTATTCTTTGCTTCAAAATATATGTAACTCATAAAATATGTCTAACAAAACTGCTCATTTGCTCCTGTTTAGATAATTTCAAATAGGACTAAGCAGTGACCTTTTTGAAAATCTAGGAAATTGTAGGCTGTTCTCTAATTTTGTTCCCCAGTTAGTGTGTGTATATATATATATATATAATATGTGTGTGTGTGTATATATATATATATATATATATATATATATATATATATATATATATACACACACAGTTTAAACAACATGAAAAACATAAAATACAATTATCCCACGCCCACTGTAGTCTGCTGGCATAAGTGACATAAATTAGATTATTTGTGTTTTTAGTTTCATGCTAAGTCTATTATGTAGCAAGTTGGCATCATTTTCTACTTAGAATAATGTTATTACCCCTCAGCTTGTTGCCTTTGAAGTGATGACCTGAGCAGACTCCTTCTAATTCTCTTTATTGGCTGTCAGGGTAGAGGTCATGTAAATATGTGATTTGGCAGCAGTTGTCCTGGCCATGGGAACTATATACAAATTTCAAAAATATGTTGAGCTTATTCATATTTCATTTTTGTATATTTTGTAATATTTATATCCAAACAAACAAAACCTCTTGAAGCATGTTGTACCACAAAAGTGACAACTTTTCTATCTACCTACCATAAAATGCTTTTAAAAGTTTAAAGGGGAAAGCCAACTATCCAGAGTATTGACAGTATAGACCCACTTTTGGTCAGCAGTAGGGATGAGGTTTGGGTTCAACCTTGTGTTTGAGCTAGCAGACTATTAGCATGCATTAAAAGGGTATTAATTCAAAAGATAAAACTAATTGTACCACTCTACAAAACTCTGGTTTGGCCTTATCTTGAGTATGCCGTCCAGTTCTAGTCACCGGTCCTTAGGAAGAATATGGTTGAGGAGAATCCAGGGAAGGGGAACAAGGCTAATAACGGGGCTGGAGGACCTCAGTGTTGAATAACAAGTACAACATTTGTTATTATTTTACGGGATTTATATAGCGCCAACAGTTTACGCAGTGCTATACAACATGAGGGCAGACAGTACAGTTACAGTAAAATCTGATAGAAGAGGGATCAGAGGGCCCTGCTTGTTAGAGCTCACAATCTCAAAGGGAGAGTCAAGTGATACAAAAGGCAATTACTGTGGGGCATGAGCTGAGGGAGAAAATAAAAGTACAGTTGTTAGGTGGGGGCAGAATGGGCCTCTCTGAAGAGAAGGGGTTTCAGGGCTCGCCTAAATTTGGACAGAGTAGGAGATAGTTGGACAGATTGGGGTAGGGAGTTCCATACGATGGGAGTTGCTCTGGGGAAGTCCTGGAGACAAGTATTGGAGGAGGTGACAAGGGAGTTAGAGAGCAGGAGGTCTTGAAAAGAAGGGAAAGAACTATTAGGTTGGTATTTTGAGACTAGGTTAGTGATGTAGCTGGGGGCAGAGTTGTGGATGGCTTTATAAGTTGTTGTTCGTGTTTGAATTATATTCATTGGGTAAGGGGAAGCCAATAGTGGGATTGGCAGAGAGGGATGGCAGACATTGAATGGTTTATAAGGTGGCTGGATCTGGCAGCAGCATTTATGATGCACTGAAAGGGGGATACGTACAGTAGCCCCCAACTGTACTGTATTTCGAGGACTGTCCCTTATTTGAACAAAGTCCATCTTTCCTCTTCATTTGTCCCTCATTTTAGTTTAATTTACATAGTTGTATATAAAATGCTCTACTTATCGAAAAGTGTTTCCCAGTGCTAAACCTTTCATCCGATTTATAAAATGCTGCATTTGTACATTTCCAAAAGCCAATATAATGGTATTATAGTGGTAAAAAAGCACTTTTGGGTTTAACCAATCATTTTTTTTAATGTACAATTTTCTATTAGGAGGGGTGTGGCAGGGCATGTGTCCTATGTCTACATACTTATCCTAATAGATGTCCCTCATTCCCATCTCAGAAAGTTGGGAGATATGGGGGATAGACTATGTAGTCCAATTAGGAGAAAGTTGCAGTAGTCGAGGCAAGAGATTACCAGGTAGCGATTTAGAAGCTTTGTGGTGTAATTGTTAGGAAGGGGTGTATTTTGGAAATGTTGCAGAGGTTGAGGCAGCAAGATTTGGACAGCGATTGTATTTGGGGACATAAGGAGAGTTCAGAGTCCAGAATTACACCTAGCACCCTGGTATGTGGAGATGGACTGATAGTTGTGCCATCGATCTTGACAGAGAAGTCAGAGGAAGGAACACATGGGGGAGGAAATATTATGAGGTCGGTTTTGGATAGATTACGTTTGAGGAAGTGGTGTGACATCAAGACTGATATGCCAGTTAGTAAATTAGTGATGTGTGAGGAGACTGCGGGGGTAGAAAAATAAATGTCATCAGCATAGAAATTAAACTTATTCCCTCTGGAAAATAGATGCGTAAGAGGGAATATGATCACACTATACAAATCTTTAAATGCTGACTCTAGCATTGGGAGTAAACTATTTAACCTAGGGTTTCTAAAAAAGACACGTGGCCACACAATGAAATTGGACGAGAAGGGCTTCAATCTTAAACTGTGTAATGGGTTCTTTACTGTAAGAGCTGTAAGGGTGTGGAACTCCCTTTCACAGTTGGTGGTGTTAGTGGAGAGTGTGGATAAACTCAGAACTTTTGGATGTGTTTCTTAGTGCACATTGTACAAGACTATATAGAAAAGGGTAGTGATGTAAAACCTTACTTGCACACTTAGGTTAAAGCAGAGTTCCACACAAAAATGGAACTTCCGCTTTTCGGAACCCCCCCCCCCCCGTGTCACATTTGGCAGCTTTCAGGGGGGAGGGGGGTGCAGATACCTGTAATACCAGGTATTTGCACCCACTTCCGGCATAGACTCCCTCCCTGCGACTCGCACATGCGCAGTAGGGAACCGGGAAGTGAAGCCGCAACGCTTCATTTCCTGATTCCCTCACTAAGGATGGCGGTGGCAGCTGCCGAGAACCGAGCGGGTTATCGGCATCGGCTGCCGACATCGCTGGACCCTGGGACAGGTAAGTGGCCATGTATTAAAAGTCAGCAGCTGCAGTATTTGTAGCTGCTGGCTTTTATTTTTTTTTTAGGTTGATGTAGGTGGACTCCCTCTTTAAGCTGGGGGGACCTTGCCAGCTGTGTATGTAACCCCAGCTTTTTGCCAAAGAGACAAACTAAATGGCAAGATTCAGCTGCCCAAACCTCTGGCTGCTACCAGCCAGAAGCCATTCCTTTAATGGTGCTACCACCACTAAATTGCAGCTGTCCAATGGCTTGCTTCAAATTGTAAACAAGCTGGCGGGCATCCTGGGTGATGTTGTTAAAGTGGTAGTAAAGGCAGTACACTGACAGGCAGGCTTTTTATAACCGAAGAGACCATAGAGGTCGATTCTGTCATGTCCCCCCCTGCCTGTCAGCGGGTAATGTGATCTGAGCCACACATGCGCAGCTCAGACCACATTTACACTGTGCGCCACGGCAATGGGACTCCCATACACATGCGCCGGAGTCACGTGGAAGAAGGACCGAGTGAAGATGCAAGCTCCGGGGAGCGGCTAGAGCCCTGACAGCACATCACTGCAGGGCTCCATTTGTAGGCAAGTCTGTCATAATGTATTAGCATGCAGTACATACTAGTATATTATGACTTAAAGTTGAACTACACTTCATCTGAGCACCACAAACCAAAAATGCTATCTAATTTATGTTTAATATTCAAAGCAAACTCACATATCTATCCATGTCTCCATGCTTTATCTTGTTGAGAAATCACTTCAAAAATCACTCCCTAACATTTCTGGCCGTGGCCATCTGTAATACGAGCAGATTCAGATAACATTTACTTCCTGGAATCCACCTGCCCTTAGTTCAGACATGAAAGCAGGAAAGGGTGTGCTTAGCTGAGAGAGCCCCCCCCCCCCCTACTGAAGACTCCTGGGATGCATGACATTGAAACCAGGAAGTAATTGAAGAAATGTAAAAAAAAAAAAAAAAAATTCAAACCGGCAAGTATAATATACCTTCCTATCTATTTACTAATCCTAGCAGCATAAGGATTAAAAATAGTCGATGATGATTGAGAGTGTCAAGTTCCGCTTTAAACCTGCAGAGGGACCATTTCTTTCAGTTTTCTTCTCGAGACTTTACAACCGCTTTAACCAGATATGATCATGATTTGATTGGTTCCCTAATCACAAGTATTTGATGGATGTCTCATACATACAGTATTTAAGAAGATAGATTTTCTTTTAGAACACTACAATGATTCTCCCGGCTGTGTTGGGCCATCTACTGTTTCTTTATACTTCACTTCGTTTTTAAGTTCTGTTTTGTACAGGAAGTTATTCATCTCAGAATGTAATTTTTACATTGAACAACCTTTTTAGCAAATTGAAGTGTTTAGCTTTCTTTAGATGGCTGAATTTCTAGTAGGCTCTGGAGATGCCCTGGAGGTACTGAGAGAAGGGGGCTTTCATCCGGGATCATGTTGGTGTATCGGTATAATTCAGTGTGTCTGCAGGCATCTCCTATGTAAGGGATATTCAAGGTGCAGAACAAATCCTGGTTGGAACATTACTGTCCTTTGGTTGTAATGGCACATTAAGGGATCAACTTTTGGAAACTGAATTTGTTTCATTACAAGAGGGGCCTCTTCTAGTTTACACCAGGGGGGATGCAAAAGAGATTTGAGACTTCCAGAGGAGGTGGTAATGGCTGACACCCTAAAATGAAGATTTTGCTGTTGGAATGTTAATAAATATAGCGTTTGATAGCATCCTTCATTGTTCACCCATACTAAAACATCAAGCAGAGTGAACTGATTCCAATAAAGAGCAATTTTAGGGAATCAGTAAAGCAAATCAGTGAGCTAACTACTAACGCTATTCTGTCAAGGTCTGCAATGCCAATAAATGTGGCTTAAAATGTATGTTCAAATCAGCAATTCTGAGATGCAAAAAATAATGAAGTTAAAAACTGTGTTTTCTGAAAAGTAAAAAAAAAACCCCATGCTTTATCAAATAAAATTTCCATCCCGTTGGAGTTTAGCTTTACTTTAAAGCTGAATTCTAGAATCAAAAAATGAAGTTTGCACAACGGTAAATATATACTGTATATAATATATAGTCAGTATTTCTGATCTCCGCCTCACCAGTCATATGATGATGCTGTAATGCTCTGGTGACCATATGTAAAATAAATAAATTGTGACAAAAAATGACAACTTCCAAAAAGTCACCATGCCTCTTACTAATTACCTCAGACTGTCTACTTTAAAAAAAAAAAAAGGGGTCATTTGGGGGTATTTGTACTGTCCTGACATTTTAGGGCCTCAAGAAATTAGATAGATTGTCAGTACATCTGGATTGATAGATTTTCAAATATATACCATAATGTGTAAACTCTATAACTTTGCTACATATTAAAAATTATACACTGATTTTGGTTATTTTTTACCAAAGAAATGTAGCAGAATACATTTTAGCCTAAATTTATGAAGAAAGATTATATATTTGCAAAAAACATTTATTTATTTTTTTTCAAGATATTCTGTCTTTTTTTTTCTTTTTTAGCGAAATATAAAAAACAAACAGTGGTGATTAAATACCACCAAAGGAAATTTCTATAAAAAATCATTTGGTTACAGTGTTGCAAGACTTCATAATTGTCATATAAAGTGTGACAGCTCTGAAAGCTGAAAATTGGCCTGGCCAGGAAAGGGGTGAAAGTGTCTGGTATTGAAGTGGTTAAGTTCCTCTTTAACTCCTCCAGATCCGCGCTATAGCCAAATGACGGCTACAGCGCGGATCTACTTTGCCGGGAGGCCATCAATAGACGTCCTCCTCTTTGCACGCTCCCCGCGCGCCGTGATCACCGAGTCAATGAGACTCCGGTGATCACAGATCGGAGTAAGGGGGCGATCCCGGCCCCTTACCACGTGATCAGCTGTCAGCCAATGATAGCTGATCACGTGACGTAAACAGAAGGATCGGTAGTCGTTTTGTTTTTTGTTTTCTCCTCATGCTGAAAAAAAGCCGATCGCCGGCTTCTGTGCAAGAGACATCGGTCCTGAAGAGGAAGAGGCGAAGCCGCCTCATCTGTGCCAACCAATACCGCCTGCCAGTGCCCACAGTGCCATGAATCAGTGCATAACAGTGCCAGCAATCAGTGCCACCTATCAATGCCCACCAGTGGTGCCAATCAGTGCCACAAAGCAGTAAGGCCTATCAGTGTCACCTACCAGTGCAGATCATTGCCCATCACTGCCACCCATCAGTGCCCATCACTGCCACCCATCAGTGCCACCTACCAATGCCCTTCAGTGCCACCCATCAGTGCCTATCAGTGCAGCCTATCGGTGCCCTTCAGTGCAGCCTTATCAGCGTACATCAATAAAGGAGAAAAATTACCCGTTTACAAAATTTATTAACAAAATATAGAACGGTTTTGTATTTTTTTTTTTTTTTTTTTTAATTTCGGTCTTTTATCATTTTTTTTTTTAATAAAAAATAAAAAACCCAGAGGTGATCAAATACCACCAAAAGAAAGCTCTGTTTGTGGGAAAAAAATGATAAAAAATGTATTTGGATACAGTGTTGTATGACTGCGCAATTGTCGTTCAAAGAATGACAGCGCTGAAAGTTGGTCTGGGCAGGAGGGGGGTTTAGGTGCCCAGTAAGCAAGTGGTTAATTTTTCAGTTTTGCAATGTCCTGTAATGTTCTTGCTTTTAGTATGACCAGTCAGCTTCCTGCGGGTTGTCTTGTGCTCCAATCGGCACATGGTTAATCTGATAAATTCGGTTGGACCTTTGAAAGGCTCGTCTGTGAAGCGGGTTAGCTTTGCATGCAATGGACTTATTACATCTACTCTTAACATTTGTGATTTGTGACGTGCCAGCAGAGGAATTCATATGACATGAATAGCTTCTTAATTCTAAAGCCTACACAGTAGCTTCATAGTTTTTCCGCTTCCTGGCGTGTATGTGTACAAACAGATTTTACTCTATGTATAATTTTTATTCTTTACATATGACCGCGCAGAAAGAGAAATATTTCGAAAATTTCTATCTGACATTATGGTACTTTTGTATTTTGTAGTAAAGGGATCTTAAAATGAAGTAGAAGCTCCAGCCTTCTACAGGCCTATATAGGGGTATGGCTGTAAGTGGGTTTTAAAGCTGAACTCCGTGTAGATAATAAAAGACACACATTTATGCAGCATGTACACAGTTTAACCACTTCCTGACCGTAGGACGTCCTTGTGTTGAGGTGGTTATACCGAGATGATGCCTGCAGCCAGGGTGGATTTGCTTTAAATCAAGTCAATTTAAAATACAATTTAAATCACTAGTAAAAAGGCTTGATTTAAATCAAAATTTTTAAAGGGCAACTGTCACCTCTGCCCCACAGCGATTCCTCTTCTGACCCGCTATTGACTCATTGACAATCCCATTCACTTTAATGGGATGGCTGGTGATGCGGCAGTGATACAAGGTGAGGGACGTGGCGGCTGCAGGTGAGTGGATGCCCACTAACGGGCGCTGCCATGATGGATCTGAAATGACAGGTGCTCTTTTAATGTAAGGACTTATTCTTGCTGGTAGTTAGAATCTTTAACATTTGCAAACAAAGTTAAGGTTTCCTATTTAGAATAATAAGCTGTCAGGTTAGTAAAACAGCGATATCAGAACCGATTCAATCATACAGTTTGTAGTGTACATAGATTTGCAAAACAATGGGCTAAAGGAATATTCCTGAACTTTGTTTTATCTCATGGTTACTGTGAAATTGTGTGAATGCATCAATGCACTGCATGTTATCTCAGCTTGCAGAGCTCGGATTCATTGAATGATTTTACCAAAAATGTAAATATTACAGAATATACAGCCTCATGCTGCATAACTAAGCTCCATTGCATGCTGAATAAACAAAATTATTAATGTGTCTTAAATGGAAAACTGTCTTTAGGTTTTTACTCCAAAAGCATTTTTATTAAAATTTGATAAAAAAAAAAAAAAAAAAATCTAATTTAAATCAAAACAGATTTGATTTTTCTCTTCTTTTTTTTTTTTTTTTTTTTTTTATCATTGATTTTTGTCCACCCTGCCTGCAGCTACAGGCATCATCCCGGAATTTTTTTTTTCCAGCCCGCTATTCCCTATTTTGTAAAAGCTATTCTAGCGGCTTATAGGCCACTGGATTGCTTTTAGAGGTAGCCGTCCCCCTCCTGCTGCCTGCCGGTGCCTCACTGGGCTCTCCCTTGTGATTGAAGAGCCTTGGATCTGATCCGTCGCTTCTTCCGGGTTATCACAGAGCCAGCCGTGGACCAGATGGTCCCCGGTCATCTCTATGTTCCTGGGAGGCCGGAAATGATGCTATGACGTCACTTCCGGCCTCGCAGGAACATAGAGATGGCAGGGGGACCATCTAGTTTTGGCAGATTTGGCTAAGCGCCCCTGTCCCCTCGTACTCGCACACAGAAGCGAACACATATGTAGGTCACGCCCGCATATGTAAACCGTGTTTGAACCACACATGTAAGGTATCGCCCCAAGAGCAATAATTCTAACACTAGACCTCCTCTGTAACTATAAACTGGTAACCTGTAAAAAAAAAAAAATTAAAAGCATCGCCTATGAAGATTTTTAAGTACCATTCCACAAGCATGCACAGTTTTAAAGCGTGACATGTTAGATATCTATTTATTCGATGTAACATCATCTTTGATATTGTATCAAAAAATTGGGTTACACACGCGCCATTTTATTCTCTAGGGGTTCTGCTTAATAAATTAAAAAGAAATAAATAATAAAATATATATAATATTTGGGGGTTCTGAGTAATTTTCTATAAAAAAAATGATTTTTTTTCATGTAGGAGAGAAATGCCAGAATTGGTGTGGGCTAAAAGTGGTTAATAAATTTGTCTTGTTATCAAAATTGAAAATTCCTGTACAACAGAGCTCAGACTGGGAGAGGAATGAGCTGCACAAGCAGCCAGTTAGTTGTGCTGCTCATTTGTTGACAAGGAATTTGCTGAAAGAAGGAAAGAACAGAGTGACAGAGTTGAGCTCATTATTATTATACAGGATTTATATAGCGCCGACAGTTTACGCAGCGCTTTATCAGCCTGTGGATTCTCCTGTTACTATCCAATCACAGGAGAGGCACAAGTCCTGTAAGTATTACTGAACTGCAGCATGATCTTCTGCCTTGTCAGACGGCAGCGTTATATGACAGAACTGTGTAAATCCCAGGACTAGATGGACAGAACTACAAATCATTTGACAGACAAAACAGCTCCGTTATATGTACTGTAGATCATTTATGTACTTAGCTGTTTAATGCAAAAACTAAAATCTGCGCCAATTGTGAAAAAAAAAAAAAAACAGCTGCTGTGCACACTGTCCAGACACTTGACATATAAGAAATACAATACAAATGGTGCAGCGCTAAAGTTGAAGAAAATATATAAGAAAACTTAGTAAAAGTATAGTCCCAGAAATATGT
Organism: Lithobates septentrionalis; assembly: GCA_037952835.1. Taxonomy (NCBI): domain Eukaryota; kingdom Metazoa; phylum Chordata; class Amphibia; order Anura; family Ranidae; genus Lithobates; species Lithobates septentrionalis. Next base: position 2,707,144 of record JBBDGP010000651.1, read on the forward strand.
TCCAAGCAGGATAGAGCAGGTGTCGCCAGCCAAACCACATATTTCGCATACCAGAGATCATGTGACCCCCTAGCTAAGAGTGGTCAATGTGCATGCAATAAAAAGGTAATCCACATAGTGTGATATTGTTTTAAAAAACTATTTATTTAAAAAGACTAACACTCTCATAAGTAGCAGCAACAAGAGCATGTAAACGCCAAAAGGTCATTCCTCCAGGAAGCAAGATAGCGGACTGTCAATCACGCATGCATAGTAGCGTGTGTGCTTTGCTCCGCCATACGTGCTTTGTCACATGTGACGTCATCAAGGGCACCTTACTTAACTGTTTGCCTGGAGTTTAGCTTTAAAGTAGAACTTTGGGATAAGAAAATATTGTCTTAATACAAGAGTCATGTGTATTCTTCCATAAATCTTGGTGTGCTTTGTGTATTTCTTCTGTGCAGTCCTCCAGCGTAAAATTTTGCCATGGTGCTGGGGATTCCTCTTATTAAAGTGGTTTTAAAGGCACAAGTTTTTTTTTTACCGTCATGCATTCTAAGGTAAAAAAACCTGTGTGCAGCAGCTACCCCCCACTCCTCCCCTAATACTTGCCTGAGCCCCCCCCTCGATCCAGCGATGTCCATGAAACCTTGGCTCTCGGGACTCGCACTCCATATTGGCTTTTGCTACCAGCTCCTGCTGCTGTCAATCACAGCCAGTAAGCCAATCAGGAGATGCATCTAAATGGTCACACAGAGCGTGGCTTGGGGGCACGCCTGCTTGGGTACCCCAAGAGCAAGCTGCTTGCTGCGGAGGTACCCAACAGGAGGGAGGGGCAGGAGCGCAGGCAAAGCACCCGAAAAGAGGAGGATCCGGGCTGCTCTGTGCAAAACCACTGTACAGACCAGGTAAGCATAACATGTTTGTTATGCTAATGTAAAAAAAAAAGGGGGGGTGTTTAGTAATGCTTTAAGACCGGTCACTGCTACACTCTCTACTTGTGTAGAGTGACTGGTCTTGTCTCTGCCCCCTCCTGTAGTGGGCGAAGCCTGCTAGGCCCCTCCCACAGCTCTGCTCAGGCATGTACAGCACATTGATGACATCACCTCTACATTAAAAAAAACTCTACGGTGTTCACCTTTTAATTATTTTCTGAAAAGACGAACTTAGCCTTCTAAAGCAAGACTTCTGATTGGTTACTGCATTGCATACAGCCTTTGCTCCTTACAATGCATTATTGAACACGTCTGTCAGTGCAGTCATAGAGCAGTTGATGTAGACCATAAAATGTAATAGTATGTGCCTAAGGGATGGCTGTCAATTAATTTCCTTTCTGGGGAAAAGCGATCTGTCTGTTGCTCATCTGCTTTGCGTTTCCCTTGTTAAACGTGGAAGCGAAGTTTGCATTAGAGGAGTCGTCACCCAGCTTCTATACAGATGTGATTTTACATTTCAGAAGTGGCAGTAAATGGGAGATGATCTCACGCTCAAGAGGCCCTTTTTTCTGCTGTAGTTCTGATTTAATATTTTAATATTAGCCTGTGGTGGAGCAGAAAGCCGTAACAAAGCATCCCCACTAGTAATGGCCTCTGCTTGCTGTGCTGCTTTTACCATGTAACCATTATGAAAGACCCCCTGCTATTTCCTGAACACATTGGAGGAGATTTACTAAAACTGGTGCACACAGAATCTGGTGCAGCTGTGCATTGTAACCAATCGGCTTCTAACTTCAACGTGTTCAATTAAGCTTTGTTAATAAAACCTGGAAGCTGATTGGTTACTTTGCACAGCTGCACCAGATTCTGTGTGCACCAGTTTTTGTAAATCTCCCCCAATGTGTTTTAACCCAAAAACAAACATTTCATGTATTGCAGCTTAAAGAAAAATTCCAGGTATGGATATTTTATACGTAGTTACTTTGGACCAATGTAACTATGTACTATATATACCATACCTGGCCACTGCCCCTGGAAACTGAAATACACACTCGAGTGATCTCCACCTCCTTACCTGGTCCTGTACTGAGTGGCTGCCCTGCTGCCATAAGTAGAGATCACTGGTGAAGCTGTGTCGTCTTCAGTGATCTCCAGGTATGGTGCAGTTTATACATCAGTACAATTCTCCAAGCTAGACCAATGCAACTATGTATAAAATATCCATATCTGGAATTCTTCTTTAGGGCCTCTTCAATATGGGGGGTGGGGACTATTATTTATATATTTTTTCTTTTGTTGCTAAACACAATTTTTTTTTTTTTTCTAATTGCATATTGGTGATGTACATTGGGATTTATAGATATAATACAGAGGAGGAGTGATACTATATTGGTCTAAGGACGCACATTACTGCGCTACACAGAAATGCAATAGTCTTCAGAGTTTAATGACGCAGAAGGTCAAGAGGGAGCAAACTGGCCATCAACATCTTGCTATATCTAGTGATTTGTACAACTCTGTTCCATAACATTGCATAACATTGCATTGCTCTTTTATTACAATGGAGTAGTTCTTTGTACTCTGCTGAGCACCATTTTGGGCTATAGAACCCTGGTGCCCTTCAACCTTCAGCCCAGGAGATGCATGTAGACTTTTGGCACTTTTTGTGTGTCCCTCAGGGTCCCTGCTGACAGTAATCTGTATTGCCCTATTATAGTACTAATTTTCTAGCAGTCTCATGTAATGTCTTCAGTCTATGAATGTCTCCTGAATCATGTCCCAAGTCTCCAACAACTCCTATTACATGTTCAGTCTCTGAAAGTCTCCTGCAGCATATCCGTGGCCTCTACTGTACCATATCTGCAGTCTCTGACCATCTCCTGTATCATGTCTCCAGTACCTCACTATCTCCTGTGCCATATCCGCAGTCTCTGACCATCTCCTGTATCATGTCTCCAGTACCTCACTATCTCCTGTGCCATATCCGCAGTCTCTGGCCATCACCTGTGCCATATTGGCAGTCTCTGGCCATCTCCTGTGCTATATTGGCAGTCTCTGGCCATCACCTGTGCTATATTGGCAGTCTCTGGCCATCACCTGTGCCATATTGGCAGTCCCTGGCCATCACCTGTGCCATATTGGCAGTCCCTGGCCATCACCTGTGCCATATTGGCAGTCCCTGGCCATCTCCTGTGCTATATTGGCAGTCTCTGGCCCTCTCCTGTGCCATATCGGCAGTCTCTGGCCCTCTCCTGTGCCATATCGGCAGTCTCTGGCCCTCTCCTGTGCCATATCGGCAGTCTCTGGCCCTCTCCTGTGCCATATCGGCAGTCTCTGGCCATCTGCTGTGCCATATCTGCAGTCTCTGGCCATCTGCTGTGCCATATCTGCAGTCTCTGACCATCTCCTGTGCCATATCGGCAGTCTCTGGCCATCTCCTGTGCCATATCGGCAGTCTCTGGCCATCTCCTGTGCCATATCGGCAGTCTCTGGCCATCTCCTGTGCCATATCGGCAGTCTCTGGCCATCTCCTGTGCCATATCGGCAGTCTCTGGCCATCTCCTGTGCCATATCGGCAGTCTCTCATACTGAATATTCACTGAATATTATATGCAGGCCTTTGGTGGTGTCAAGGGCAGCACTTAAGGCCCCCCATTTCGAAAAAGTTGACCACCACGAAGGAGGAAAGGAGCACTATCTTTATCTCAGACGTATAAAGTTTTAACAACTCTTGCAAATGTTTTACATTTATCTATAGATTTTAATTTGGCAAAATGATTTAAAATACTTAGAGTAGACTTTTTTTGTTTACTGTCCATTTTAACAAAGTGCAGTGATAATTACTGAAGAAGTGTTCACATGCTTTTAATTTCATATTAACCAGTTTCCATCTGATTGACGTCAAACTTCTGAGAAGTTTTATTTTGGGTGCTGTGATTTGGGTGTCATTTCAGTGTAGTTTTGTTGCACAATTTTTTCTTAGAGCTTCCACAAAGGCTGAATTGTTGAGCTTCTGCGATTATTAAATGTTTTTTATGCGGTGATATTTGGATACTTTGTTCTGCTCTAGATATTCCTGTTCTGCTCTAGATACTCCACAAAGAACTGCTAAAAAATCGGTTAGTAAAAGTGTTAAGCTCAGTATATTTCCATCTTTATTTTGTTGCAAAAATTTTGTGTTACTAACTTTGCGTAAGACCATTGTAAACTTTTGCAATGTCTGTATATCACGTCTACTGCCCTGGTCCTCTGATACCAGAGTACTGCTCCCTAAGACTGAATAGTTTACTTTCTATGCTAGAATCACCATAGAGATATTTGTATATTGCTGTCATACAAGGGGTCTTCAAAAAGTCTCTGCATTTGTCTCTGCAAAGTGAGGAAACTTTTTGAAGAACCCTCGTATCTCCCCTAGCATCTCTCAGGGTGATTATGTTTATTACTTGTAGTCCTTCCTCATAACCAAGGTCCTCCGGTTCCCTTTTTAGCTTTGTTGCTCTTCTCTGGACTCTCTCCAGCTCCACCACGTCCTTCCTGAGGACTGGTGATCAGAACTGAAGGGCATACTCATGATGTGACCAGACCAGAGTTTTGTAAAGCGGTAGAATTATAGTCTTACCCTATTTCCCCGAAAATAAGACCTAGCGTGATTGTCGGTGATGGCTGCAATATAAGTCCTACCCCCCAAATAAGCCCTAGTTAAAGTCTTTGTAGGTCTTATTTTCAGGGTAGGGCTTATTTTCGGGGAAAAAGGGTAGGGCTTATTTGGGGAGTAGGGTTTATATTGCAGCCATCATCGACAATCACGCTAGGTCTTATTTTCGGGGAAACAGGGTATCTTTAGTAGATAACCTTTTTTAATGTATGCTAATATTCTGTTAACTTTTCTTGCTGCCCCTTGGCATTGCATGTCATTACTGAGTCTGCGATCTACTAGGACCCCCAGGTCCTTTTCCATCCTCAATGCCCTCAAAGGTTCTCCCGCTTATGAGTAATTTGCATTCATATTTTTATCCCCCATGTGCCATTATTTTCCATTTTTCAGTACTAAACCTGATTTGCCATTTCGTTGCCCACCCCTTTATTTTATTGAGGTCTTCTTGTAAAGTTTCTACACCTTGCTGTGCCGTTATTACCCTGCTTAGCTTTGTATTGTCAGCAAACACTGAGATTAAGCTATTTATATCAACCTTTATCATTTATGAATACACTAATCAGAATTCAGATGAACAATTGGCTTTTGTTGAACAGAGCGATGATCTGGTCATACACTGCTCAAATTTCTTCTGCATCAGCAGGAATTGGCCAAAATTGTAGCAGTGTATGGACAGCTTTAGACCCTTTTTGTGTTTCCTTTTTGATACAGTTGACCACCCTCTCCTCAAAAATTTCTTGGCATCCAAGACTATTTTTCCCTCCTTCAGCTTCAGTGTCACCTGCAGCTCTGTCTCCTCCTCATATCTGTTGGGGTCCACCAACATTTAGTCTTCAAGCCACTTCTGTTGTCTACATACCACTGAAGGATTTTTTATCTTAACCCCTTCCCGCCGACCGTACGCAGATAGGCGTACTCGGCTTTCCGGGGTTATACCGGGATGATGCCCGGAGCTGCAGGCATCATCCCGGTACCGTTGTTTACAGCGGGCGATCGGCTACCCGAGTATAACAACCGATGCGGCTAAAAGCCGCTCGGTTGTTATACCGGAGGAGCGGGAGGGGACATCCCCCCCCTCCCGCCGCCTCCCGCCGCTGTTACCGGGCCTCCTGTGCGATCGGGAGGCCCGGTGTCCAATCGGGTACCTACGGCGGCTGGGGACGGGCTGGAACGAAGCTGTGGGCGGCTTCGTTCCAGCCTTCTCGTTGTAAACGCGGAAGCGACGTCATGACGTCACTTCCCGTTTACTCGGCTGCCAATGGCGCCGAATTTAAAAAAGTACACAGTATTCAGGATCGCCGTTTTCGGCGATCTGAATACTTTGAAGTGTAAAGGAGGGATGTGTTTTAATTTTTTTTTTTTTAAAACAAATTATAAAGTAAAAAAATAAATAAAATAAATAAATAATAAAAAAAAATCTTTAAAGTGCCCCTGTCCCCGCGAGCATACGCATACGGAAATTGCGCCCGCATATGTAAACGGTGTTCAAATCACACATGTGAGGTATCGCCGCGATCGTCAGAGCGAGAGCAATAATTCTAGCCCTAGACCTCCTCTGTAACTCAAAACTGGTAACCGTAAAAAATGTTTAAAGCGTCGCCTATGGAAATTCAAAGGTATCATAGTTTGTCGCCATTCCACGAGTGCGTGCAATTATAAAGGGTGACATGTTTGGTATCTATTTACTCGGCGTAACATCATCTTTCATATTATACAAAAAAATTGGGGTAACTTTACTGTTTGGATTTTTTAAAATTCATGAAAGTGTCCCTTTTCCAAAAATTTGCATTTAAAACACCGCTGCACAAATACCGTGTGATAACAATATTGCAACAATCGCCATTTTATTCTCTAGATTCTCTGCTAAAAAAATATATATAATGTTTGGGAACTCTAAGTAATTTTCTAGCAAAAAATACGGATTTTAACTTGTAAACACCAAATTTCAAAAATAGGCTTAGTTATGAAAGGGTTAAATACCAAACGTGTCATACTTGCCTGCTCTGTGCAGTGGTTTTGCACAGAGCAACCCTTATCCTCTTCCTCCTTTGGGTTCCCCGCCAGCATCCTGGGCACCCCCTTGCTGAGTGCCCCCATAGCAAGCTGCTTGGCATGGGGGCACTCGTGCACGTTTGCTCCCGAACCCGGTCTCTGTGTCTTATGCCCCGCAACCCCACCCCATGCTTTCTTCTCACTGGCTGTGGTTGACTGCAGTGGGAGCCAATGTCTCCTGTTGGTGCATCTAAGCCGATGAGGAGTGAAAGACCCAGGAGAGCCTCAGCTCACGTGTACATCGCTGGATCAAGATTGAGCTTATTTAAGTATTAGATGGGGTTGAGGGGGGAGCCTTCAGGTTACTCCACCAATTCCTCAAACTTCTAGTTGTCTTAACTTCTTACCAATTCCACCGATGTCCCATGATTCAAAGCACCATCATGCATGCACACAATCTAGTCTTCTCTGGATGCTTGTGCATATCCCCACAGGTAGCAAAGGTTTGTGTTCTCTCTCCTGGGAGCATAGGGAGCCACCCAAGAAGCGGTATTCTGGGGCACCGATCTTCTCACCGCCTGAATTGAGAAGAAAAAAAAAAGATTTTAAAGAGTGAGTGTCCGGGTCAGGTGCTATAACTGCTATTAAAATGTTTGGGTTTTATGACACTTTAAAGTGGTTGTAAACCATAGACATGAAATCTGTACAAAGCATATCCTTCTATAGTGTGTACTTGTCTTGCTTAAGAGAACAAAGTGTTGTTTCCATTTTGCTGTTTTGTTCCTCTGCTGTCCGCATGAGTCACTTCTGACAAGTTTTCTTGACACCAAGAGAAAAAAAGGTAACGGGAGGAGCTGCAGCACACAGCCTGTGTGATTGACAGCTTCAGCTCTGTTCCTGTGTGCTTTATGAGGAACGGGAGAGAAGGGGGTTCTCTTCTATCCAGTCAGCTCTCAGCTCTCCTCACAGGGCTCTGCAGAGTTCAATTTCATCTCACCGTCCTCTGCTTTCTGAAAGCTCAGACAAGCTTTTTAAATCCTGGACTTTGAACAGATGAAGAGAAGAGATGGCTGCAGATAAACTGCTACAAAGTATGTAGGAGGTTTTGTTTAATCTCTGTGTATCACCTGAAGCCAGTCACTTCACTGGGTTTATGTCACTTTAAGGTATCGTTCAAATTCTGTTCAGTCTGGTGCTTGATAGGCAGATACACTATTTTACCAAAAGTACTGGGACGCTTGCCTTTTATATGCACATGAACTTTAATGCCATCCCAGTCTTAGTCCGTAGGATTCAATATTGAGTTGGCCCACCCTTTGCAGCTATAACAGCTTCAACTCTTCTGGGAAGGCCGTCCACAAGGTTTAGGTTGTATCTATGGGAATGTTTGACCATTTTTCCAGAAGCGCATTTGTGAGGTCAGACACTGATGTGGACAAGAAGGCCTGGCTCGCAGTCTCCACTCTAATTCATCCCAAAAGTGTTCTATCTGGTTGAGCACAGAACTCTGTGCAGGCCAGTCAAGTTCCTCCACCCCAAACTCGCTCATCCATGGACCTTGCTTTTTGCACTGGTGTGCAGTCATGTTGTAACAGGAAGGGGCCATCCCCAAACTGTTCCCACAAAGTTGGGAGCATAAAATTGTCTAAAATGTCTTGGTATGCCGATGCCTTAAAATTTCCCTTCACTGGAACTTGTACACAAATCCGACGGACAAAGTGCCACGCATGCTCAGAATAAATAAAGAGATGAAAGCTATTGGCCACTGCCCTGTTTATAGTCCCGACGTACGTGTTTTACGTCACCGCGTTTAGAACGATCGGATTTTCTGACAACTTTGTGTGACCGTGTGTATGCAAGACAAGTTTGAGCCAACATCCGTCGGAAAAAATCCTAGGATTTTGTTGTCGGAATGTCCGAACAAAGTCCGACCGTGTGTACGGGGCATTAGACTGGGATGCCATTAAAGTTCATGTGCCTATAAAGGCAGGTGTCACAATACTTTTGGTAATATAGTGTATGTAGGTGACGGTAGAATAGGCATATTGTCCCACCATTCCAAACTCATGAAAGCTGAAATCTGCCTGCACTTTGCACATTATCTTAAATCTGCCTTGTTGAATAAGTCCTCAGATGCTCTCTTTTAGAATGTGAATTATCTCATTTTTATTTTTGTGTTTTTTAAAAATAAGTATTACCACTGTATCTTTATCAATTCAAACAGATGTTTTAATTTGTTTAGTAAAGCGCCCATGTGAACGTGAGTGAATTCGGACATTATGAAGTGTGGGGCTCTTGGCATTCAAAAGGGAAAAAAAAGCTGTACATTTTTTCTTATTTATTTTTTTATGATTAGATGCCAAGTATGCGGTTTCCCAATCACAAAGTGACTTTAATTGTACATTCTTCTTTGTTCTGGTACAATGTCACTCATCCTTCTAGCACTTAGTACATTTATTGTAATAGTTCTTTCCAATGATAGGCTCTCGCATCACTTTTTTTTACCATGATACTTTCATTTTTTTGCTTTGCGGTTATACTATAAAATGTGGAACTAATCTCCTGTAGTACAGGGGTGATTTTTGTGTCTTTCAGTATTAGGAAGATCACAGTTTTCTGCCGCATGATAATAGCTACTGATCTCGAAAGATATTTCAGTATTAATCCCAAAACCAAAATTGTAATATATTGCAGCTTACCAAGCATTAGATGTGGTGGCTGCATTTTCTTTGGCTTTTTCCCCCCTCTGTTTTCATCTGGTGATCTGGCCAGTAACACACCACTTGTATTTGTACAACACAACTCTGGAGTAATGAGCACAGGAGTCACAGCAGAGAGCAGCATTGGCAATCGGGGGGGAGTATTATAGTGTTACTAAACCAGTAAAATCAGTCTGTATATGCTGTATAGCAGGGATATGCAATTAGTGGACCTCCAGCTGTTGCAAAACTAAAAGTCCCATCATGCCTCTGCCTCTGGGGTGTCATGCTTGTGGCTGTTCAGAGTCTTGCTATGCCTCATGGGACTTGTAGTTCTGCAACAGCTGGAAGTCCGCTAATTGAATATCCCTGCTGTATAGCATGCTTGTTATACTTACTGTGGAACCTAAAGGGTTATTCCTCTGCATTGTGTAAAAAGGCTGTATGATCCTGTATGCACAGATCCTCCTCTTCTTACACTGACTCCAGAACAGGTCCGGATAGTACAGAACCTTTGGAGTCAGGCTGCACATGCTCAGTTTGGGGGTGTATTGCTAGAGAGTTTTTTCGTTCTTGGGATCAGCACAGGGCCAGTTGGCACTGTCCAGACAGAGGGTCAGGGGTCCTGGATCCTGATTGGACAGCTCAGTGCAGTATAAAAACTCCTCCTACAAGCTTTAACCAGACACTGATAGAAGTCACAAGACTGCTATTTACTGCTGATGGGAAAAGGTATTTAGCAGTGTATATTTACTAAAATAATTGCATTTTCATGTTCTGTGTATTGGGGGAGATCAGATATAATGAATAGCCGGTCCTGGGTTTAGTAACACTTTAAATGTATTAGCAGATTTAGAACCACTAACAAATTGAAGCCAAACTTTCTATTTGGGTGAAAAAGTTTTGCAATAATACAGGTAAATAAAAGCTGATCATTTTATCCAGTTCCGAGAGGCCGCAAATATGCAACCCTATGTAAACATTTTTCCTATGCTGAGAGCGTGTCTCCTACACAATAACTGGCAGGCATCGGAAAGCTCCTGATGCATTCTTGTGACCGCTGTGACTGGCAATCACAGTGATCCCATGCCCGCCCCCCACCTCCTGGCATTTAGAACCTCTTAAAGGGCTGGGAGGTGGTGGCGGGAAGGGGTTAATCACCCCTGCCAGTGTTAAGTGGTTGCTCTCATCTATGTAACTGATACATTCTGCTGGAGAGTTTGTGCTGTGAAAACAGACTTGCTAGCTGGATCACCAGATGAAGATAGAAGAAAGAAAGCTTAAAAAAAAGGAAACTTATGCAGCCATCACATGTAAGAATTTTTAAACTGCAGTATAATAAATGTTTGCTTTTAGGTTTAATATTGCTTTAAATATTCAATTTTTTTTTTTTTTGTACCTTTTCAAGGGCTTATTCACATTAGTAGTTGGGGGACAGTAAAACCCCACAGTTGAATTTGGTTTTACCCCCACCCCCCTTTCCGCTTTAACTGTAGAGGCAGTGGTCAGGGACATACATATTTTTCAGGAGGAATTCTACCCCCTGTTTCGAGTGAATGGGGACCGCTCTGCGAGTGCCCACCCGTCTACGGGGTCCAAGGGGCCCAAGCAGGCAGTGAGGAGGCGATACAACTCCTCTTCACTGCCTGTCAAACACTGAGTGTGGATCGCTTTTCAGAGGAGTGGCAATCCCTTTTGCACATGTGAACATGCCCTAAAAAATAAAAAAATATAAAATGGAATTGACCCAGACCCATTACAAATTCCCTTTTAAGATTCCTACATGTATGTTTACTACAGAGGTGAAGGGGGGACACAGACCTATAACGGCCCGTGTAAATCATGTGATCAGACGCGGGAAGGAGAGATAACACGGTCAGTAGATGTTTCGGAGTCTGATGATCTGGAAGACTGTAGATATTGATACTGCATGCTTTCTACAAAGGAAGTCAGTGCGTGCAGGAATAGATTTGGCATGCTTTGGGGACACTTCCTCCCCCTGTTCTTTCATCATTGGAATTCTACTTTTAGAATCTTCTGAAAGGTTCAGTTTTCTGCTTTGAATGATTTATGCTCCTCTTTCCCTGCTAAAAAAAAAAGGAAGCTTCGGGCATTTCAAGATCAGAACGCCATCACAGATCCATTCATGTAGCCATCAGCTTTGTAAGCCTTTCCATGTTCTCCTTGTCACATTGAAGCTTATTGAAATTCATTTTAGAGAAGCTACAGAGGAAATGCTAGTGTTAACTAATGCTAGCTGAACTCCAGCCAGATATAAAGGTCAGAAATGGTTTCAGAGCTATAATTATGAATATATCATTAGGGCAATGTGAGTACTTATATTTAATAAGCTCCTTGCAGTGTCTATACTATTGGCGTTTGAGAGGAAGAAGCGGTACAAAGAGCCAAAAAATGAATCTGCTTACAAGAAGTATGTTGATAGGAGAAGAGAGCAGAATGACAAAAAGATGAGCTCATCACTGTACTAATGAAATATGAGTGGTGTATCTGCGCAACGGAACATAAAATTAAAAAAGTGGAGAAAATGGAAACAATGGAAGAAATCGCATAAAGGACTGCTGCCTCCACAGATGTGATTTCCACCTAGGTGGAAAAAACAGAAGGTAAGTGAAGGGTTAGTGTGTGGGTGTGGCGCTGTCCTAATTTATAGAAATACTTGGTAAATTGTGTGTAGCCAAATAATCACTGTACTGCTTCTCCTTTCACTGTCCAGTCATAGGCTGGAGGGCGGGTCCAGGGTGACCTGGTCTTTGACGAAGAAGGGTTAAATTATGCTGGCCATCAGATTGAGGACATCTAGTAATACAAAGGAAGTACAGCCGTGGCCAATGAATGACACAAATATTACTTTTCACAAAGTCTGCTGCCTCAGTTTGTATAATGGCAATTTGCATATACTCCAGAATGTTATAAAGAGTGATCAGATGAGTTCTCATTAATTTGCCATAAAAATGACCTCAAACCTATAAAAAAAAACCTTTCCATTGCATTTGTGAAGAAGGCTTCAGGGCGCCCAAGAAAGTCCAGCAAGCGCCAGAACCGTCTCCTACAGTTGAATCAGCTGCGGGATCGGAGGCACCACCAGTGCAGAGCTTGCTCAGGAATGGCAGCAGACAGGTGTGAGGGCATCTACACGCACAGTGAGGGGAAGACTTTTATAGAATGGCCTGTTGTCAAGAAGGGCAAAGAAGCCACTTCTCTCCAGGAAGAACATCAGGGACAGACTGATATTCTGCAAAAGGTACAGGGATTGGACTGCTAAGGACTGGAGTAAAGTCATTTTCTCTGACGAATCCCCTTTCCGATTGTTTGGGGCATCGGGAAAAAACCTTGTCCAGAGAAGAAAAGGTGAGTGCTACCATCAGTCCTGTGTCATGCCAACAGTAAAGCATCCTGAGACTGAGACTATTCATGTGGGGAGTGGGCTAAGAACACAATTTTGCCTAAGAACACAGCCATGAATAAAGAATCGTACAAAAACATCCTCTGAGAGCAACTTCTCCCAAACCATCCAAGAACAGTTTGGTGACCGCATGATGGAGCACCTTACCAAAAGAAAAAAATTATAAGGTGGATGAAGGAATCCCAAATCCCCCCCCCACACACACACACACACACACACACACACACACACTGTGAGGTTTGGGGGTTGTTTAGCTCAAGTGTAGCACCCGCTAGCGAGAACAGTCCACACAGATGATTCCTTTTCAGGGCTTTTTGGCCAACTTTTATTAAAGAAAAAACAAAGTTCCAGAAATGAAAACAAAAGTAGTTTCCCTCGCAGGGGGTTTTCACCATCAGCTTTAAATAACAGCATATTTAGCCTCCTGGCTTACACATGCAGCATTGCAAACAAAAATACCAAGCCACCTGGCTCTTCAGCATCCGACACACCACTGCTCAGGCTCCCACATGGAGCTCTCCTGACTACTGTCAGCAACCTCAGACTCAGGTCTCCGGCTTTTACCTTACAGCCTGCACTCTCTGGATACTTCAGTGCAAGCCAGGACTCCTCACGAGGGTGGAGCCCAGAACCATGGTTCTGACTCTACTATCAGGCCCACACACACACCTCAACAATCAGTGTGCCAATGAGTCTCAAATCCCGGACCCAGGACTGGGGATTTCATCCCACCCGGATCTCTAAGAAGTCCCCGGGCTCCAGTTCCCAAAGTGGACTTTACTAAATAATGAGGAAACTGAAAAGCCAGTTTCCTCTCAAACAAGCAAATACCCTGGAGCCCCTCAACCTGTCTAGTTGAGAATCCTGGACCAATACACTGGTGGGATACCACACTATCACAACACACACACGTCGGGACATTGTTGTACTCTGACAACTGCACCCACTGCTGTCAGAATTACCTGCCCAGCAACTGCAGGCAATTGGCTTGGCTGCAGCCGCTGATCGAGTAAGATTTTCCAACTTGTAGGTTCAAAAGAAGTCAATCAAGTAATCAACTTTTGTTGAATGAGCCAGCCTAATTGGCTCAGAGTGCACCTACTCCCCACTCTTACTGTACAGAGGTACAAATGTCTGATAAACATAAGTGCGGACGACATGGTCAACTGACCGAAAGAGACAACAAAACATTGTGCGGGATTGTGACCTGGAATAAGAATACAACTGCTGCAAAAGTGACTACAGAGATCACTCTGTCGTCCATACCCAGTGTCCACAAAAACTGTGTGGAGGGACATCAATAAGCAAAACATTCATGGGCGAGCTGCAATTGCCAATCTACTAGTGACCGATATTAATGCTCCGCAGAGGAGAGAATGGTGCAGCACCCAAAAATCATGGACTATCAGTCAATGGAAGACTGTAATATGGTCTGATGAATCGAGCTTTACACTGTTCCCAACCACCAGACATGTTTGTGTGATGAACACCATCCCAAGATTACAAGCAGGACTGTCTTGTGCCAACGTTAAAGCATGTTGGCGGCACATTCATGGTTTGGGCAGCCATATCTTGGTATTCTGCAGGCCCCATCGTAACATTGAAAGGTAGAGTCTCTGCTAGTAACTGTACAAATTTTGGCCAACCATGTGCACCCCATGATACAGACATTGTTGAATACAGCGCCATTTACCAATACCATAATGCTCTGATTCACACAGCTGGTGTTGTCAAATCGTTGTTTGATGAGCATGCAGACAGTCTTGCACCTTCCCTGGGCACTGCAGTCGCTGAAGCTCAATATCATAGAGCCTTTATTGTCAACTTTGGAGAACAGGGTTGGGGCTTGTTTTCCACCTCCGGCATCTCTACAAGAACTGGAATGATTTGTACATGAAGCGTGGTATCAAATTCCATTATCCACCATCCAAGACTTTTATATTTGTCAGTTCCCTGCAGAATTTAGGCCGTGTTTGATGCCAAAGGTGGTTCAACACCATATTGGGTAAAGATTTCATTCTTTTACCTGCCGTTTCCATAATTTTGTCCAACACCTGTACATTTTATGGATATTTTAATGTCCGTTTTTTTTTTGTTTGTTTTTTTTTTGGACTACCTTTTTATGCATTGTTTATTTTTGAGATAGCATCAGGAAATCATGTATTATACATCAAAGAGAAGACCCATGAGTAATTGAAATAAGGTTACACTTGAGATGAAAGCAGAATGATAGAGATATTCCACAAATAGGCTGATAAGTAATGAGTATGACATCTATTTAGTTTGACTAATACATATATAGAATGAAATGTAGTTTCATTTAAATGTAGGCGGAATAGACCATTAAGGTGTAATTGGGGTCTGGTATTTAACATGAATTAGTTTGATAGGGTTACAGTGTAGCTAAGCTACTTATGGAAAGTACTTCAAAATGGCTTGCTTACTGTCATCTTCAAAGCCATATAATCCATCTCAACCCTAAAAGAAGTGACAGCGGTGAGATGGTCTTCCTCTTCCACTTATTCCCATTTCTGAGCGCTGGGATCCAGCAACATCCCACCAGCTGTCTGAGTGCCACTTCCACCAGACACAATAACAGAGGACATGCTCCTTTCATGTTATGCAAATAGAAGGCGGTCAGTGATGTGAAAGGCCGGGTGACACTGATTGAAGGGGAGGAATGTTGATTGGAAACATTAGCTATGGAAAGGCTTGGAGTAGTACTGCCGACTGCCTGATTATAGAGATAAAGATCTCTCTCCCCGTATGACGTTTTTCCCCTAATGACTTCTGTTCTTGCATTTACCATTTTATTGAGTGTGATCAATAAAAATGCCCTAATAACTAGCCAAAGGCAGCGTTCTAGGGTTTACCCCTTTGTGACTGCAGTATCACTTCATAAGTAGAAATGTAAACTGTCCTAATGTTGGTTAAACTTGCCGCAAAGAACTAGGAATGTGCAACTGTGTGTGTTCCTACTTCTCAGACCTCTTTAAATCGGTGATGCTAGACTTCGTCTGGGAAACTAAGTGTCAAAAAACTCTGGTAACAAAAGGATTAAAGTGTATATCAAGTCAAAATGGAAAAAAACATATGCAATACATTTCTGTAATGCATGCTCATTTTTGCCCACACGGAATGCACAGGCGTTCCTTGGATCTGCTTGCAGGCAGTCCCATTGATGTCTTTTGGTATCAGCAGCGGCTTGACCACAAGCCGCTGGTCCCAATTTGACAGCCGCATTCGGGGACAGGCACCTGTACAGCTGTTAAATTGGGACCAGCGGCTGTGTCCATGCAACTGCTGCTGCATCCCAAAAGACATGATTGGAACTGCCTGCATGCATTGAACACCTGTGCATCCTGTGCCGGGAAAGAGGGTCTTTCAAACACGTATACCGATAGGTATGCCTGTGTGAACAAGGTCTTAAAGCAGAGCTCCACCCAAAAGGGGAAGTTCTGCTTGTCTGCCTCCTCTCCCGCTGCCACATTTGGCACCTTTTGGGGGGGGGGGGGGGGAGCAGGTACCTGGTTTTGACAGTGAACTGAGCTGGAAATTCAGCCCCCACTCCTCCTTTCCCCCGCAACTGGCTCATTCACAAAGCACAGCATGCTTCGCACATGCGCAGTAGGGAACCGGCTTTGAAGCCGCAAGCTTTCACTGACATTTTTCCTTAATCAAGATGGCGGCAACACCTGATAGTCGATTGAAAAATCGGCTTGGGTGAGGACACCGCTGGATTCCTTGACAGGTTTCGGCAAAAGAAGCCTCTTTTGCCGACACTCGACTCCCTGCCCATCAGCAGAGCGGGGAAGCGTCAGTGAGACACTAATGCATTCAAATTTCAGAATTCCATACACCGCACCTGCACTGAAGGGGAGGCACTGTGCCCCCACACATTGTAAAGATGGGAAACATTGTTTGGTTCTCTAACTTTGCTGTAACTGCAATCGTCAGCTTTTGTTAAGGGGAAGAGATTGGGTGCAGTTCTGCTAGGGGGGCGGTCCCTGTTTCCAGGAGGAGGAGGACTGTCATTGGCCACTGCTAAAGCCAATCACAGTCCTGCTAGCGCCGCCCACCATCTGGTGGAAATGACTCGCTTGGTTGCCACTACCAATCTCAGAAAGACGGTATTTCACTGTGATTGAGAAAACCACAATCAGGTGACAGTTTGTGGAATTATTGTTGAGCTTCTGGAAACTTTGTTGAAATTATTCCTGAACCTTTGCGTTACTTAGTACTGAACCCTCTGCACTCTGTGTCCCTTTAAGCCAGAGCTGGTATTCAGCACAATGAAAATCACACCCAACTTTTGCTGCGGCGAGAAACTTTTTCTGAGCTGCGGGGGCTCAACTTATGATCCTTCACCCAGGCCCACTGCTTTCAGAAAATACCCCTGACCTCAGCTCATC
The DNA here is from genome assembly GCA_037952835.1 of Lithobates septentrionalis. NCBI lineage: Eukaryota > Metazoa > Chordata > Amphibia > Anura > Ranidae > Lithobates > Lithobates septentrionalis. Next base: position 2,724,240 of record JBBDGP010000651.1, read on the forward strand.
ATTGCACATCCATTCCAGATGCTTGTACTGTATGTGACATCACATACAAGCACGAGGACTGGATGTGAGAGGTGGATCAGCAGGATGAGTGTAGACAGGTAGATGTCTCATCTCTGCTTCCTTTCACCACTCTGCATATCACACATATAGATGAGAAGAGGGTACAGCGGTGGGGAAAATTAGCAGGAGGGGTTCATAGGTGGGACAGAAGAGCAGGAGGGTACAGCGGTGGGGCATATGTGCAGGGAGGTACAGTGGTGGAAGAGATGAGAAGGGGGTGCAGCGATGGGGCAGAAGAGCAGGGGGGTACAGCGATGGGGCAGATGAGCAGGGAGTTCAGTGGTGGGACAGAATAGCAGGGGGGGGGGGGGGGGGTAGAGCAGTGGGGCAGAGGTGAAAGGAGGTGTACTGGTGGGACAGATGAGCAGGGGGAACAGAGGTTGGGCAGAAGAATAAGGGGTACAGAGGTGAGACAGATGTGCAGGGGCTACATTGGTAAGGCAGATGAGAAAGCAGGTTACAGTGGTGGGGCAGATGGGTTCAGTATTAGGACAGATGAGAAGGTGATTCAGTAGTGAGACAGAAGAGCATGGGGATACGGCGGTGGAGCAGATGTGCAAGGAGGTACAGTGGTGGAGCAGATGAGAAAAGGAGATACATTGATGGGGCAGATGAGCAGGGGGGTTACAGTGGTGGGACAGAAGAGCAAGGGGGTACAGTGGTGGTGCAGATGTGCAGGAGGTACAGTGGTGAGAGGGTTG
>JBBDGP010000651.1:3372500-3412500 GCA_037952835.1 Lithobates septentrionalis
CGTGCGCCAATTTGAAGCGTGACATGTTGGCTATCTGTTTACTCGGTGTAACGGCATCTTTCACTTTATACATGCCATTTTACTCTCTAGAGTCTCTGCTAAAAAATATATATATAATGTTTGGAGGTTCTAGGTAATTTTATAGCAAAAAAAAATACTAATTTAAACTTGTAAACAATAAATGTCGGAAAAAAGGCCTGGTTTTAATGTATTTGTATTTCACCTGCCGGCTAGAGGATTCCTGAAGAGCTATTAGAAAGGGAAGTGTAGGCGGGGAGACATTAGAAAGGGAAGTGTAGGCGGGGAGACATTAGAAAGGGAAGTGTAGGCGGGGAGACATTAGAAAGGGAAGTGTAGGCGGGGAGACATTAGAAAGGGAAGTGTAGGCGGGGAGACATTAGAAAGGGAAGTGTAGGCGGGGAGACATTAGAAAGGGAAGTGTAGGCGGGGAGACATTAGAAAGGGAAGTGTAGGCGGGGAGACATTAGAAAGGGAAGTGTAGGCGGGGAGACATTAGAAAGGGAAGTGTAGGCGGGGAGACATTAGAAAGGGAAGTGTAGGCGGGGAGACATTAGAAAGGGAAGTGTAGGCGGGGAGACATTAGAAAGGGAAGTGTAGGCGGGGAGACATTAGAAAGGGAAGTGTAGGCGGGGAGACATTAGAAAGGGAAGTGTAGGCGGGGAGACATTAGAAAGGGAAGTGTAGGCGGGGAGACATTAGAAAGGGAAGTGTAGGCGGGGAGACTTTCTCCAGCAGAGGAGGAACTTGGACAAAGCTTTGTAGAACAGGTGAGAGTTCCTAGCCCCGGGCCGTGTTCAGCCGTTCTATTGTTCTGTGTAATGGGAAGAAGGTGAAATGGCAGTAATCACAGGTGACTGCAGACCAGACATGAGCTCATCTGTCTGGCTGGTGTCAGGACCATTATTGTAATAATACCCATACATATTACAGGGCCTGTAGAATATATATACGCAAATTCGTTTTCACTAAAGGCATTTTAAATTAAATAATGGCAGCTTAAAGCGGAACTCAACTTAATCAACGTAACTTTTTTTTTTTTTTTTTTTAATCCTTATGCCACTAGCATTAATAAATAGGAATATAGATCATATTTACTTGTGTTAAACTTTTTTGTTTTAGATTTCTTCAGTTACTTCCTGGTTTCTAGACTAGGCAAAAATCATGTCCTACATCCCAGGAGTCTTCATGGGCATTTTTTTTCCTTTCATCTGGAGGAGGGTCTTTCTCAGAAAAGCACCCCCCCCCCCCCCCGCCTGTGTTCTGTCAGAATCGGCGAACCGTCAGATTAGGTAACGGAAGTGCGCCCACCGCTACCAGGTTTGCTCATCTGACAGAACACCTGCGGTCAGAAGAAGGCGGCAGCGGACATCTTAGTACACCCAGCTACGTCTTGAATTTCTTGAGTATTTTTAGCAATAAAGTGAGCGTATATAAATATAGTATGATGACAACTGTGATGCTGTTTTGATGTTACATTTTGAAAGAAGCTGAACCCCAGCAGTAGGAAGCTGGCGGAGGCCATGTTGGTACACCCCGAACTGCTCAGCGCTAAACCTTTAGGCTTTCAAAATTGACCACTTCAGCACAGGAAGATTTTACCCCCTTAATGACCAGAGCATTTTTTTTTCGTGATACAGTACTGCGTCGCTCTAACTGACAATTGCGTGGTCGTCTGACTCTGAAACAAAATTGATGTCCTTTTTTTTTTTTTCCCACAAATTTTTTTGCGCTATAAACAAAAAAGAGCAACAATTTTGAAAAAGACAATATTTTTTTTTTTTTCACAATAGAAATAAAGACAATATTTTTTACTTTTTGCTATAATAAAAAATATCCCCAAAAAATATATAAAAAAACAAAAGTCTTCCTCAGTTTAGGCCGATATGTATTCTTCTACATATTTTTGGTAAAAAATCACAATAAGCATATATTGATTGGTTTGCGCAAACGTTATAGCGTCTACGAAATAGGGGATAGATTTATGGCTTTTTTTTTTTTTTTTTGTAATGGCGGTGATCTATTTTTATCGGGACTGCGACATTGCGGCGGACACATATGACACTTTTTTGGGACCATTGACATTTATACAGCGATCAGAGCTAAAAATAGCCACTGATTATTCTATAAATGTCACTGGGAGGGAAAGGGTTAAGCACTAGGGGGCGATCAAGGGGTTAAGTGTGTTCTAACTGTAGGGGGGATGGGCTACCACTGACATGACAGAGATCACTGCTCCTGATGACAGGGTACAGAAGATCTGTCATGTCACTAGGCAGAACAGGGAAATGCCTTGTTTACATTCCTCATTCTGTCTCCTTGCCAAGATCGCGGGCCTGCCGGCAGACATCGAGTCCTTCTTTTGTGGACTGACATACAGGTACGTCAGTTTTCGCAGGAGTGCTATTCTGCCGACGTATACCGGCGGGAGCCGGTTGGCAAGCGGTTAAACATGCAGACAGCAACACAGATGTCGATTATATTATATTTATTTATATACGCTCACTTTATTGCTAAAATTACTCCTAAATTCAAGACGTAGCTGGGTGTAGTAAGATGTCCGATGCCAAGGGAGGGTTATAATCCATGTAAGGTTTATTTATTAGAGAGGGTGAATCTCCGTAACGGGGGCACAGATGGCAATAAAAACTTGGAAGGGGTTCTAATCCTTCTCCCTTTTATCCAGAACTAAAAAAATGTTGCCTTTAGTTATACATTCATTACAGGTACAGTGCATCTAGAAAAGTTTTCAGTGCTTCACTTTTTCCACATTTTGTTTCCCTCAAACTTTTACAAACAATACCCCATAATATCAATGTGAAAGAAGTTTGTTTGAAATCTTTGCAAATTTCTTAAAAAAAAATCCCATGTACATAATTATTCACAGCCTTTGCTCAATACTTTTGTTGAAGCACCTTTGGCAGCAATTACAGCCTCAAGCCTTTTTGAGTATGATGCTACAAGCTTGGCACACCTATTTTTGGGCAGTTTCTCCCATTCGACTTTGCAGGACCTCTCAAACTCCATCAGGTTGGATGGGGAGAGTTGGTGCACAGCCATTTTCAGATCTCTCCAGAGATGTTCAAGTCTGGACTCGTCTGTCCCGTAGGCACTCCTTTTTTGTTATCTTGGCTGTGTGCTTAGGGTCGTTGTCCTGTTGGAAGATGAACCTTTGCACCGGTCTGAGGTTCAGAGCGCTCTGGAGCAGGTTTTTATCAAGGATGTCTCTGTACATTGCTGCATTCCTCTTTCCTTCGATCCTGACTAGTCTCCCAGTTCCTGCCACTAAAAAAAAAAATCCCGACAGCATGATGCTGCCACCACCATGCTTCACTGTAGGGATGGTATTGACCAGGCGATGAGCGGTGCCTGGTTTCCTCCAGACATGATGCTTGCCATTCAGGCCAAAGAGTTCAATCTGTTTCATTAGACCAGAGAATTTTGTTTCTCATGGTCTGAAAGTCCTTCAGGTGCCTTTTGGCAAAACCCAGATGGGCTGTCATGTGCCTTTTACTGAGGAATGGCTTCCATCTGGCCAGGGCCGTCTTTAATTTTGATTGGGCCCTGGGCAAACATTTTCTTGGGGCCCCCCCTCCATTCTGAGACATACAAAAAATAGCAGGTAGACTCAAAATCAGTTTACTGCAGCAGATCACGCAGCGATTGCAATTGTTTGCCAGAGGTTACAGCCTATCCTTACTGCTCACTGGCTGTTTTCTAGAGTTTACAACACATAATTTCTGCTTGCCGATTGGTTGCTAGAGGTTAATGTACATTATTAGCGCTCACTAATTGGTTGCTACGGGTTACAGCACATCATTACCACTTACTGATTGATTGCTAGAGATTAAAGCAGATCACTACTGTTCGCTGATTGGTTGCTAGAGGTTAATGCACATCATTACCTCTCACTGAGCGGTGGAGCAATCCCAAATTGAGCAAGTAAAGGGGCATAATAATATACATACTACAGGAGAGTGTCAGAGAGTGCAGACATACTGCAGGAGATTACCAGAGACTGCGGACATACTGCAGGAGATTACCAGAGACTGCGGACATACTGCAGGAGATTACCAGAGACTGCGGACATACTGCAGGAGATTACCAGAGACTGCGGACATACTGCAGGAGATTACCAGAGACTGCGGACATACTGCAGGAGATTACCAGAGACTGCGGACATACTGCAGGAGATTACCAGAGACTGCGGACATACTGCAGGAGATTACCAGAGACTGCGGACATACTGCAGGAGATTACCAGAGACTGCGGACATACTGCAGGAGACAATTAGAGACTGCGGACATACTGCAGGAGATTATCAGAGACTGTGGACATACTGCAGGAGACAATTAGAGACTGCGGACATACTGCAGGAGATTACCAGAGATTGCGGACATACTGCAGGAGACAATCAGAGACTGCGGACATACTGCAGGAGACAATCAGAGACTGCGGACATACTGCAGGAGACAATCAGAGACTGCGGACATACTGCAGGAGACAATCAGAGACTGCAGACATACTGCAGGAGACAATCGGAGACTGCGGACATACTGCAGGAGATTACCAGAGACTGCGGACATACTGCAGGAGACAATCAGAGACTGCGGACATACTGCAGGAGACAATCAGAGACTGCGGACATACTGCAGGAGATTACCAGAGACTGCGGACATACTGCAGGAGATTACCAGAGACTGCGGACATACTGCAGGAGATTACCAGAGACTGCGGACATACTGCAGGAGATTACCAGAGACTGCGGACATACTGCAGGAGATTACCAGAGACTGCGGACATACTGCAGGAGATTACCAGAGACTGCGGACATACTGCAGGAGATTACCAGAGACTGCGGACATACTGCAGGAGATTACCAGAGACTGCGGACATACTGCAGGAGATTACCAGAGACTGCGGACATACTGCAGGAGATTACCAGAGACTGCGGACATACTGCAGGAGATTACCAGAGACTGCGGACATACTGCAGGAGATTACCAGAGACTGTGGACATACTGCAGGAGACAATTAGAGACTGCGGACATACTGCAGGAGATTACCAGAGACTGCGGACATACTGAAGGAGACAATTAGAGACTGCGGACATACTGCAGGAGATTACCAGAGACTGTGGACATACTGCAGGAGACAATTAGAGACTGCGGACATACTGCAGGGGATTACCAGAGACTGCGGACATACTGCAGGAGACAGAGACTGCGGACATACTGCAGGAGATTAGCAGAGACTGCGGACATACTGCAGGAGATTATCAGAGACTGCGGTCATACTACAGAAGACAATCAGAGACTGCGGACATACTGCAGGAGACAATCAGAGACTGCAGACATACTGCAGGAGATTACCAGAGACTGCGGACATACTACAGAAGACAATCAGAGACTGCGGACGTACTGCAGGAGATTACCAGAGACTGCGGACATACTGCAGGAGACAATCAGAGACTACAGACATTATACAGGAGATGGTCAGAGAACTTTCAGCAATGCACAGCTTTACAGTTTAATAACACAGCTCAGGGTTTAATCAGTCTGGCATTTAATGGGTGTAAGGACATACCTGGCCAGCCAAACTAAATACATACATTCAGGTGTGTGGGCGGGGCTTCCACTCTCTGCTCTCACTACAACAGCCGGGAGCTCCACTGATGCTTTGTTGGGGGGCCTGCGTCACCCGTGAATTGGGGCCTCGATGACAGCTTTGCAGAGCGCACAGAGGACATGGGAGGATGTATTCCCGCGCTAGCCAGTTGAGGGGCGGGGCCGGGAGCTCCACTGATGCTCTGACCCCGCCTACGTGCAGCCTGTGTACTCGGAAAAGAGCGTCTTTAGTGAAAGCCAGTGATCGGAGTGGGAGTGTCATTGGAGCTCCCGGCCCCGCCCCCGGACTTCTGTATTCACCAGCCAGTATAGAGGGGGCGGGGCCGGGAGCTCCACTGATGCTCCCACTCCAATCACTGGCTCTCACTACAGACGCTCTTTTCCGAGTATACAGGCTGCACATAGGCAGGGTCAGAGCGTCAGTGGAGCTCCCGGCCCCTCCCCCTCTCAGCTGGCTAGTGCGGAATACAGCCTCCCGTATCCTCTGTGCGCTCTGCAAAGCTGTGATCGGGGCCCCAATTCACGGCTAGCGCGGGCCCCTCAACAAAGATTGGGCCCAGGGCAAGTGCCCCGTTTGCCCTGCGCTAAAGACGGCCCTGCATCTGGCCACTCTACAATACAGGCCTGATTGGTGGAGTGCTGCAGAGATGGTTGTTCTTCTGGAAGGTTCTCCTTTCTCCGCAGAGAAACACTGGAGCTCTGTCAGAGTGACCACCAGGTTCTTGGTCACCTCCCTGACTAAGGCCCTTCTCCCCCGATTGCTCAATTTGGCCGGACGGCCCGCTCTGGTAGTTCCAAACTTCTTCCATTTACAGATGATGGAGGCCACTGTGCTCATTGGGACCTTCAATGCTGCAGAAATTTTTCTGTACCCTTCCCCAGATCTGTGCCTTTATACAATCTTGTCTCGGAGGTCTACAGACAATTCCTTGGACTTCATGGCTTGGTTTGTGCTCTGACATGCACTGTTAACCGTGTGACCTTATATAGACAGGTGTGTGTCTTTCCAAATTATGTTCAATCAACTGAATTTACCACAGGTGGACTCCAGTCAAGTTGTAGAAACATCTTAAGGATGATCAGTGGAAACAGGATGCACCTGAGCTCAATTTGAGTGTCATGGCAAAGGCTGTGAATACTTATGTACAGGGGGGAGGCCAATAAGTTCTTACCCTCGCAGAGATCCAGATGTGCTAGGGATCTGAAATTTAGTCTACTGACTCTTCCTTCTCACATCTGTGGAACAGACCTTTAATACCATCTGCGTAGAAAGATGCAGCTATGGAGGTTCTGCAGCAGTTGACGGACGACCTTCCCTTGGGTCATCCTGTATATTGGTGCGACCACACTTGAATTCTCTCTTCCATCGTTTTGAAAGTCTCATATGTTGGCCAATCTTCTCCATACACAGCTGACATCTCCATGGATTATTTGGGCAGATTTCCCTTGAAGATGGAGGAAACTAATCACGGCTCAGCATTCAACTTTGTCCGGCATGACACCTACTCCATTCCTCTTGGCTCTAACTATAATTCACCACGACCTACAAAAACAAAAATTGGCATGCATATAATATATCCAACTACAAACCAGCAAAATTTCAGATCCCTAGCACATTTGGATCATGGTGAGGGTAGGAACTTATTGGCTTCCCCTTGTACATATGATTTCTTTTTATTTTTAATAAATTCGCAAAGATTTTAAAATGGAGGTCCGCTTAAAAAAAAAGTTAACAGCCAGCAGCTATAAATACTGCAGCTGCTGACTTATATGGACACTTACCTGTCCAGGGAGCCCGCGATGTCGGCAGCCGAAGCCGATCCGTCCTTCGTCTCTCAGCTGCTGCCGCCGCCATCCTCGGTAAGGGAATAAGGAAGTGAAGCCGTGCGGCTTCACTTCCTGGTTCCCTACTGCGCATGCGCGAGCTGCGCTGCGCATCATCTCAGGTCCCTGCTGTGTTCTGTGTCTCACGAGGACGAGGTAGGCGCCGGAAGTGGCGTAGGTCACCTCAAGCGCCGCGCTGAGCTATGCCAGGAAGTGGGAGCAAACGCCTGTATTGGACAGGTATCTGCTCCCTCCTCCCCCCTGAAAGGTGACAAATGTGACACAGGAGGGGGGGAGGAATCCAAAAAGTTGAAGTTCCATTTTTGGGTGGAACTCCACTTTAAACTAACTTTCAGGTTGTCATTATGGGGTATTGTTTGTAGAATTTTGAGGAAAATAGCGAATTAGATCCATTTTGGAATAAAGCTGTAATATAAAATTTGGAAAAAGTGAAGCGATGTGAATACTTTCAGGATGCACTGTAAGTACGCACAGCAGACATCCTCTCCAGTAATCTGACAGTAGAAAATTGGCTTCAGAAAGTGACTTTTCTAGATGTTTCTGCATTGATTACGGGTGGGTTGGCTGGATTTTCCTCAGTTTAATGCCCCTGGTGCTTGTAAGTGACAATGGCTGGGGGAACATGGAGCCGGATAGCTCTGGTGTGGGTTGTGGTTACTATAGAGAAAATACCAGGCATTCTGGACAGTAAAATCTATTAGACAAAGCAGCTCTTTTCGAGAAGATGAAACTCCCAGTAAAGTGTCGGCTTTGGCAGCTTTGTTTCCAAACTTTACTTGTCAACAGTCCGTGGTTTATGCTGTGACCTTTTTAATGCAAATATTCTGTAAATAATGGCCCTTCTCAGTTGGCCAGAGCAAGAGGTCAAGTTTGTTCCTCTAAGTTTCTTGTGCAGGTTAGGACATGGAAGTGAGGCTCGGTTTTGGTTTGTCAGGGGGACTGTGCTTCTTTCTGGCTTTTGACTAATAATGTATTTCCTAAATTTTAAGGGTACGTTCACACTTGCAGGGTTTAGCGATTAGCTGCGAGAGGCAGTCCCAATGAAAGCAAAGGGAGGCTCCCGACTCCTGCAGCTAATCGCTCCCATATGGATGTAATCGCTCATGCAGCAATCGTCCCAGCATGAGCGATTACATGCAAGTGGGTGCGATTTAGCTGCAGGCCTCAACAGCCTCACATCTTTCAATGTGGTCTACCTTTTGCAACCCCGCTGGGGTTTTCACATGTAATCGTTGTGCATTGTGCAAGGTGGGGCACGATGCATTGTGAAGGTGAGGTATGTTGTTAACTGTTCTTTCCCTTCTCCCTATTTATTTTTAAACTGTGGTAAAATGTCACAAAATAACATTTCCTTCTCTAAAAGGGCCCCCCCCCACTGTCACATTTGGCACTTTTTGGAGGGGAGCGGGTACCTGGTTTTGACAAGTACCTGCTCCCTCTTCCGACTCAGTTTGTGAGACGGAAGTTCGCCACCACCCCCCTCCCCAACGGCATTCACAAAGCGATACGCATTAGGAAATCGCCTGTGAAGCCACAAGGGCTGTTTCCCTTAGTCAAGATGGCGGCGCCAGCACCTGAGAGCCGATTCAAGAATCGGCTTGGGTGAGGACACCGTTGGATGCCTGGACAGGTAAGTCCCTTAATAGTAAAAGTCAGCAGCTACAGTATTTGTAGCTGCTGACGTACGTTTTTTTGGGGGGGTTGCAATTCCTCTTTGTTATTGTGTACATTTCATGTAACCTATTCCTTTTTTATCTTTTTGTAAACAATTTAAGGCCTCTTGCACACGGTACTGATGTTTGAGCATCAGCATTTCTGGACATAATTTCAGTTTGGCGCGTATTCACGCACTCACGTGCACAATACATTTTGAAGCAAAATTTGTTAATGTTTATGTTCATATGCACGCATGTGCTTGTGCCCACGCAAAACACCAACCGGGAATGCAAATTTTTGTTGTGGGTTTTTTTTCTTTTTTAACTCAAGAATACACAGTCATTTCTTGTGTGCACAGACACATTTTGCGCAATGGACTGCATTTTAGATCAGTAAAAAAAAGCTGTACTGAGCTTTTTCAAGCTGCAGTGTGCAAGAGGCCTAAGAAAGCTTTATTCTAATTTTCTTTCAGGATCATATCGATATTATTTTGATCCCTTGTCGCTGGGCCCTTAGGCCAGTGCCTACTCTGCATTTTTGGTAGTCCAGCACTGGTGATGACCCATTCTGTTCCATCCTTCAATTATATCTTACATGTGCACTGATTGGCAGTCAATGGTGAACCTCAATTAACCACTTAAGGACCTGAAGGATTTAACCCCTTAATGACCAGGCCATTTTTTGCGATACGGCACTGCGTCGCTTTAACTAACAATTGCACGGTCGTACGACGTTGTACCTAAACAAAATTCATGTTCTCTTTTTCACACAAATAGAGCTTTCTTTTGGTGGTATTTGATCACCTCTGCAGTTTTTTTTTTATTTTTTGCGCTATAACCAAAAAAAGACTGACTGAATTTTTAAAAAAAACCCCAATTTTTTACTTTTTGCTATAATAAATATCCCCAATATACATTCGTCTACATATTTTTGGTAAAAAATCGCAATAAGTGTATATTGATTTGCGCAAAAGTTATAGCGTCTACTGGCATTAAAATATGTACGTATGTGTAATGGTGATCAGCGATTTTATTTATTTATTCCTCCTCCCCCCCCCCCCCCCCCCCCCGGGGTTGCGGCGGACAGATCGGACACTTTTGACTTTTTTTTTTTTGGGGACCAGTGACATTGTTACAGCGATTACAGCTAAAAAAATAGCCACTGATCAGTGTATAAATGACACTGGCCTAGAAGGGGTTAACACTAGGGGTTAAGTGTGTCCTAGGGAGGTGTTTCTAACTGTGGGGAAAGTGAACTGACTGGGAGTACAGAGAGATTGCTATTCCTAATCACTAGGAACCAGTGTTAATTTTGGCAGCAAATTTTTGATTTAGCTTTAGTCTTAGGACTAAAATGGCATTTTAGTTTTAGTCCCATTTTAGTCTTCTGCAAGTGTTTTTTAGTTTTAGTCCCATTTTAGTCATCGTATTTTAGTCGACTAAAATCTCCAGTATATTTTAGTTGATTAAAATCATTTGTCAACTAAAATCAAATGTGCACAGTACACAGCCCCCTACCCTCTGCACAATACACAGCCCCCTACCCTCTGCACAATACACAGCCCCCCACCCTCTGCATAGCACACAGCCCCCACCCTCTGCACAATACACATCCCCCCCCCCTGCACCCTCAGGAGACCCCCAGTCTCCTGGGACACCACTACCAGCGTACTCTAATGTTAAGAATAAATCACTGGCAGCCCTTTCTCATACATTGCCCCTCATTGTAAATTAAAGTCTCTAAATATACCTCAATAGCTTCGTTCTTGCATGGACCCGGTCACATGACTGCTCTCCTGACGTTTCATGAATGGTCATGTGACCGCTCTCCTCCAATCTAAAGCAACATTCGGAAAAAGAGGAGGAGCGGGAGGAGGAGAGTGGCCGATAAGAACGGAGCAATTGAGGTATTTAGAAGCTTCAATTTACAATGAGTGACACAGGAGGAGGAGCGGTGTAGAAAAGGGCTGGCAGTGATTTTTTTTTTTTCCCCTCACTTTAGACTTTGGCAGTGCTGTCCAAGGACCAGGAAAGGCGGGACGGCCGGCTTGACCACCCCCCCCCCCCCCAATGTGGCACCTGGGGCGGACCGCCCGATCCCCGCCCCCCGTTGGTAAAAAAACAAATATCAGCGTATAACACGCACGCACTGTTATACGCCCATAAATACAGTAGTTCATGAGGGTAAACGTCCCTCCTTGCCATTAACGTCCCGTTCTCTTTCCTTAACGAAAACGGATTCGATTTTCATCAGTTTTCGTCAGTTGACAAAAATGTGTTTGTACTTTTAGTTTAGTTTTCGTCACTGTAAAAAAGCCACTGACGAAAATTATGACAAATGTTTTCGTTGACGAAATTAACACTGCTAGGAACATCTCACTGAACTCTCCTGTCAGAATGGGGATCTGCTTTGTTTACACTGGCAGGTCCTCCTTCTCCCTCTCTGAGGGGCGATCGTGGGTGACCGGCGAACATCGTGGCCGCCGGACCTGCGCATCAGCCTTAAGTGGTTAACCTGGCCATAGATGGTTCGAGATTCAATCGGTTCAGCAGAGACCAGCCGGATTTCAGTCGTGTGTGTGGCTGTCCCTTTTCGACAGAAGTTGATCTTTAGATTGACTTCTGTTGAACGGGAATATTGGAAAACTATGTTGAGCAGCAGCTGCAGCCGCTGATTGATTGGTTTGTTCTGACAGCATAGAGTACTGGATTTCTTCATCCACCTCACTTGTGTGGATGGAGGAATCCTTTTTTTTTTTTTTTTTTTTTTTTTTTCAGCCCACTGGCTGAACAAAACCTAAACGTCTATGGCCAGCTTTGAGATGGACATAGATGAGTCCTTTTTTTAAAATTATTATTTATTTTATTTTTTTTACCCGATTTCCCCCACCCACACATTTTGATGTGGAATGCATTATCCTCTCATGTGTCATTGCATTCTAACATCGGTGATATTTCCTCGCTGTCAGAATACACTGATTAGCGCTGCGGTCTATAGCCTGCAGCACTGATCGAGTGGAATTTTTAACGGGGCGGTTGCACAGAAGTCAGTAGTTCGACTTCTGTTCAACCACAGTGGCCATACATTGATGAAATTATGATCCATGTATAGCCAGCTTTATTCTTTAATAGTACATCTTCATTTTAGAGATGGACCGAAAACTCAGCAGCTGAAACATATTGTCTGACAATGATGTTTTCTTCATTTTTACGATAGAGAAAAAGGTTCCGATAATGGCGCAGAAAATGCACGTGATTTTACTGTGCTTATGGTGTGTTTTTCATAGGTCGTGTGACTCAAAAACCTAACACAGGTGCGTTATTGATACGTTCTTGCTTAGTTTTTGATGCATTTAAATGGGGAGGTGCATTTTTGGTGCGTTGTTTGTTTTTTTTTTTTTTTTTTAACTGACCAAAAATGCAGCAAGACTTTTAACACCACAACGGAAGCGCAACGGACCAGTTTGAAGACATAGAATTTTTAAAGGGGTGCCTTTTTCTTGAGCTAAAGGTGCCGATAATGGCAGACAATACATTTTTTTTCATGATATTTATTAAAAATTAAATATAATACAATTCTTTCTATATAAAAAAAAAAATAAAAATTTAAATTGTAATTTTCGGTTTCGCCCAAGTGCATCCTGAATTTTCAAGTTCGGCACCAAAATTTCCATTTAGTGCACCTCTCGTTCATTCTGCTAAACGTACCCAAATCACAGAAGAAACCGTGCCGTCTGCAACCACATTTATAAAATGTTCTCCTTTGGCTGACACTATGCACCAGAATGGTGGTTGGGTTCCGATTGTCTGTTTTGGGTAATGGAAGCCAGAGTTGTCTGTAGCAGACAGTCCAATTTTATTTTATTCTTATCTCCAGTAGAACAAGGATAGCCGTAGCCTGGCCGCTGTGGGCAACACAGGCTTTTGTCTTCCCTTTTATTTTTGTGCATCATTTTTTAGAGTCTTCTGTTTGTCCCGTTTTTGGCAGAATTGGTGTTTTGGGCAATGACTTTGCTCTCCCCGCTGTTTACTCAGCTTCCACTTTATTCATCTTTAGAAACAAGTGTTGCACCGCAAATATGTCTGAATATAGAGCGTAAATCTGCTTACTGCATTGTGTTGTCTGCAGGATTCCTGAGACGGTGATAAATGGCCCTGGTGGTGCGAAGGGAATTCAGATCACTGAAGATATTCTGCAATGCACAGCCCGTCTCCCGCTCATGTCTGTATGATAGTTTAGCTGTTACACTCATAACCTTTATGTCTGATGCAGCTAGGCAGTGCAACGGATGACTGAATCCTCCGCGTCTGTAGAATTTTTGCAGCATCTTGGTTCATTGTCTGTAGCTATGCAAGTACTAGCGTTTTACAGGCCCGTTTCCAGTTTAATTATGTTTTTTAAAGTATAACTAAAGGAAAAACTTAATAGAGGGGGAAAAAAATGTGTAAACAAAGTGCAATATGGAACAGAAAACGATAAATGCAATATTTTAACATGCATGTTCCAATAAAAAACCGTAGATAAAGTGCCAGAGAGTGCAATATGGAACAGTATTCAATAAATTGCGGATACACATCCACACTTAACCGTGCAACAAAAGTAACAACAAATGTGCAACCAAACATGGTGCATACAGTGGGGAGAATAATTATTTGATCCCCAGCAGATTTTGTACGTTTGCCCACTTACAAAGAAATAAAGGATCTATATTTTTTATCATAGGTGTATTTTAAATGATAAAGACAAAACCAAAAATCCAGAAAAAAAAAAACGCATAATATAAATGCTATGAATTAAAGTGGTGTTCCAGCCGAAATTATACTTTTTAAATAAAAATACCCCTATAATACACAAGCTTAATGTATTCTAGTAAAGTTAGTCTGTAAACTAAGGTCTGTTTTGTTAGTTTATAGCAGTAGTTTGTTACTTTATAAACGTACAGCAGGCCGTGGCCATCTTAAGTCTGGGCATCTGAAGCCAGACTGTATTTCTTCCTGGATCTCATCCTTGCAGATCTCGCAAATGCTCAGTGCAGCACAAGCAGTGTAATAGGTTTCAGGTCAGGTTTTCATAGCAACGGCAGTTTCAGAGGAAGTTGCCGCCCCTTCTCAGAAGGCATTGCAAACAGGAAATGATGCGATGGGCCGCGGCCAGGGAGGAGGAAGTGAAAAATGAACACAGCAGATATACAGTAAGTGCTGAGAAATTTTTTTAAAAATATCCAATTTGTTTACAGTGCACAGTTTAGTGAGGGATGCTGAAGAGTTGTAAAAGTGAGTGGAACTCCACTTTAAGTTCAGTTCAGTGAGTAAAATAAGTATTTGATCCCTAAGCAAAACATGACTTCGTACTTGGTGGAGAAACCCTTGTTGACAGGCACAGAGGTAAGACGTTTCTTGTAGTTGGTGACCAGGTTTGCACACATCTCAGGAGGGATTTTGGTCCACTCTTCTTTACAGGTGTTCTCTAAATCCTTATGGTTTCTTGGCTGTCGCTTGGCAACTCGAAATTTTCAGCTCCCTCCATAATTTTTCTATAGGATTAAGGTCTGGAGACTGACTAGGCCACTCTATGATCTTAATGTGCTTCTTCTTGAGCCACTCCTTTGTTGCCTTGGTATGGTTTAGGTCATTGTCCTGCTGGAAGACCCATCCATGACCCATCTTCAGTGTTGTGGCTGAGGGAAGAAGGTTCTCACCCAAGATTTTACAATACATGGCCCCATCCATTGGCCCTTCAATGCGGCAAAGTCAGCCTGTACCTTTAGCAGTGAAACAGCCCCAAAGCATCATGTTTCCACCTCCGTGCTTCACTGTAGGGATGGTGTTCTTGGGGGCATAACAAGGAAATTGTGAAGTCCATAGTGAGAACAAAAAGACCATTAGAATTTGTTTTTCCATCTCAAGTGTAAAGGAATCCACCACCGGCTAGGAATAATCATCACGCCTCTTATCAGAAAAGATGGGCCAGAGGTTATAATGACCAAAAGCGCATAAGATGTTAACACAGGCTGGGCTGGTGAGCAAGGAAAACGATGGTCATCACTCCAGTCAATCCCAATGGAATTCCAGGAAAGAAATACAAATCTCCATCGTGAAGTCCATAATAAACATTGTTTATTGAAAGCTTACAGGGTTCACTGACCAGCTTCACAGCAGGGTGGTGAAGATGGTGCTTGATAGCTAATGCAGTGAGACGCCAAGAGTACTAATGCTTTTGTAGCGGTGCTTTGAAACACATATTACGAGAATTGGTCTCACAATTTTTTAGCAAGCTGCTTTTTACTTACCAAGCAGGGATTTTTTTACACTGTTTTAATAGAGGGGAAATGTTCCATGGGGGGGGGGGGGGGGCACTAGGTCTGGTGACCTGGTGGTCCCCAAGGAATTCCCTTAATTTACAGGGGTTTCCTCTCACTTCCTGTTTGGCTATGGGACAGGAAGTGAAGGGAAATCTCCACAATGGGACACAGATGGCGGAAAAAAAAAAATCTGACAGGTTATAACCCTCCCATCCAAAATAAATAAGAAAAAAAAACCTTTTTGCCTATAGTAGTTCTTTAAAAAACCAGCCCAGCACTATAAACACCACTCTTGCTGCAATACTTGCCAGAGCTTACACAGACCTGAGGACTGTACCCCCCCCCCCAATGTGACAGTGCTGGGCCAGCGACCAGGAGCTAGCACTGTCACATGAGAGGAAGAGAAGTGAATGACATGCTCCTCCATATTGGGAACGACTGGGGAATTTCTACCTTGTGGCTAAATGGAGTGATAAGGGAAAGGGTACTATATGCTGCTGGGGAGAATGCATTAAGGCCCGTTTACATGGGTCTTGCTTTAGCATATCCCCAGGTAGAGCTGTGTTTACCTGCATGAGGATGAACAGGTTTTCCGTGCATCTCTGTGCAGGCAGTCCCATTGATGTCAATTGGCACAAAGCAGCTGCAGACATGGCTACTGCTCCCAATATGACGTCCATGTGGGTGTGTGTCCCAGAATACAGACCGTGTGAGTTTGGAGACGCGCACTTGCACCCACACGGATGTCCTATTGAGATCAGCCAATATGTCCCGATTGACATCAATGTCTGGGACCGGCTTCACTGCACACCAACGCAACTCGGTACATACCAGATGTGCTCTGCCAGGTCCCAAATGCAATTCTGTACATACGCCAGACTATCAAACATGGCGGCCCTGGTCGGGTGGGGTGGAGCCACGTTCAAAGGGAATTTAAGTTCTTTTTATATCTGCATACACAGATTTTTTTTTTTTTTTTTTGGAATACCATGCTAGTAAGTGCACCTTGCTGCAAAGATTCAAGGCTTTCAAGTTTATGAACATGGTGGCCAAAGAGCTGGCCCCATAGAGTCAATTATGACAGCATGGATATATAGATGCGTAGATACATTTTCTGTTTAAAGAACACAAAGTTGTCACATGGCTCTTTGGATAAGATATAAAAAATATTTGTACTTGGCAGTACGCTGGATCTTCTAACCAACCCACCCTCTCTGCAATCCCATACTTGCCTGGTTCTTGTGCAAAGTTCAACCACGGCCCACCATGAGATTTGTCTCTGGACATCCAGGCTGTTTTTGTTCCCACTACCTGGGCTTTCCTAGAGGCTTTTCCTAGGGGCTTGTGGGCGGCCCTCTTAGAGCTCAATGGGGTTCATCTGTATGAATGGATTATCCAATATATGGTGTGCTATATGCCCTCATCCCTGAATTCAGCATATACAAACAATAATGGTAGCCAAGGTCTTTTAGAGGGACATGTACACTCACCAGCCACTTTATTAGGTACACCTGTTCAATTGCTTGTTAACGCAAATTGTTAATCGGCCAATCGCATGGCAGCAACTCAATGCATTTGGACATCTAGACATGGTGAATACGAGCATCAGAATGTGGAAGAAAGGGGATTTAAGTGACTGAACGTGGCATGGTTGTTGGTGCCAGACAGACTGGTCTAAGTATTTTAAAAACTGCTGATCTACTGGGGTTTTCACGCTCAACTATCTCTAGGGTTTACAGAGAATATTCAGAAAAAGAGAAAATATCCAGTGAGCGGCAGTTGTGTGGATGAAAATGCCTTGTTGATGTCAGAGGAGAATGGGCAGACTGGTTTTAGATGATGGTAACAGTAACTCAAATAACCACTCGTTACAACCAAGATATGCAGAATACCATCTCTGAATGCATAACACATCGAGCCTTGAAGCAGGTGGGCTACAGCAGCAGAAGAACACAGAGTGCCACTCCTGTCAGCTAAGAACGGAAAACTGAGGCTACAATTCACACAGGCTCATCAATATTGGACAAAAGCAGATTGGAAAAACGTTGCCTGGTCTGATGAGTCTCGATTTCAGCTTCGACATTCAGATGGTAGGGTCAGAATTTATCGTAAACATGAAAACCTGGATGCACGTTTGGGATGTGGTGGAACAGGAGTTTTGCATCGTGGATGTGCAGCTGCGTGATGCCATCATGTCAATATGGGCCAAAATCTCTGAGGAATGTTTCCAAGCACCTTGTTGAATCTATGCCACGAAGAATTAAGGCAGTTCTAAAGGCCAAAGGGGGTCAACACTGGAACTAGCAAGGTGTACCTAATAAAGTGGCCGGTGAGTGTAGATGCAAGAACACTGCATGTATAAATACACATCTTATTATGACATTCAATAAAAGCCAAACCACAGCTGAAAAAAAACAGATGATAAAATACTGAATTTTGGGGTTCACATAATTGTTTAGATCCAACATAATCCACATGTAGAGTTAACGCGTTGCGATTGCTTATCTTCAGGAGTACATGTGAATGATCAGCATGATGAAACCCGTAATTCTTATTAAAAAAAAATGATTCACTGGAATCCAACATATGTGTAGCATCTTTCTCCCATGAGGGGGAAAGGCAGAAGGTTCTTGTATGATAAAGGTATATACAGAGAAATCGGTGTTAAAAGGCCCTCAATGATCATCCATATTCCAATTGGGTAGACACAAGGCACCCAGAAGGGAAATATCGGTACCACATATCAATTAGAGTGGAGGCACAACCACCTATACATCAAGCCGAGTAGAGAGGGCCCTGTGCTTATCCACATCCTTTTATCAGACCGTTTTACATATCTAAAGGATGAGCAGCCAAGGATTAACAAAGGTCAAATGAATATGGATTCATTTTCAAGATATCCTTTTCTTGACACCCAAAGTTCCATCAGTCAGACTATATGTTTTTAACCATAAGAATTATGGGTTTCATCATGCTGATCATTCACATGTACCCCTGAAGAAGATCAATCGAAACACGTCAAGTCTACATGTGGATTACATTGGATCTCAATTACGTGAATCCTAAAATTCTATATTTTATTGTTCCCTTTTTTTTTTTTTTTTTTGAGTTGTGGTTTGGTTTTTAGTGAATGTCATAACCTTGTGTTTTTATATATGCAGTGTTCTTATTGTATCTTTATGTCCCTCTAAAAAGTCTGGGGTTCTACTGTAAATGCGCCATCATCTGGAAGAAAAGGCCCAGCTGGATGGAGGTAAACTTTGAGGACGGATATGATGGCAAGAGCTATAGGCAAGTCTGGTGCTGTGGAGGGAGGTTACTCTGTACATGTTTCTCCTCCTTAATAATTGATTAGTATTAATATTTAATGATCTTATTTGGTGCAGCATATACCAAGAACAAAAACAATTCTTGCTTATTGAGTCCGCTATAGTTTGAATTTAAAAAAATTGAAAAAGATCAAGTGAAGCTATATATCCGGACTAAAGGCTTCATTTACTAGAATATCTTTTGTCTTGGCATTGCATCTGTTTTAGTGTGTAAGATTTTGGCTATTTGGTTTATACTGTCCATATGGGAATATAGCAATGTCTGCTGTTTAATGGCATTAGGCCTCAGTAGCACAGGGATAAAAGCAATTATGTTAATGAACTAGAGCGTTGCATTGTTTGTTAATTATTGACACTGCGATCAGCATATTTTGCATGGTAAACATGCCTGCAGACTCACCTGCTACTGATTTTATTGATTCTGAATAGGAGACGGTGAGCCCATCTGTTTAATGAATCTGTCTGGACAATCCTCACACGGCCCACAGCCATTTATGTCAGATTAAATATAATTATATTAGAGCTATTTATCAATGTCACCAGCAAATTGCTTATTGCGTATAAAGTTCATGAAAGGGTTACCCTGGGCAAGTTTGACTAGGAAAGACCCCCCCAGTATTAGATATCAGCCTCATTGTACTGCAAAAGTATCAAGTACAGATTGTGTAGTAGAGGGACAAGCCAACATTGGAGAGGTAGACAAGGTACCCCCATACACACATTTTGAGCGTCTGTGCAATCACCTTTCTATAGAAAAATACATGAGAAGATATTTTGCTGTAACAAAAAAAAAATGGAGGTCCACAGATATTTTTCACCAGAAAAAAAAAAAAATCCTGCTATACTGTAAGTATGCTATTAATTCTTGTAATTATAGAATTTAGTATGTATGTGGGTTTTTTTTTTTTACAGGCTCTTACTTTATTTTTTCCAAATTTTATATGTAGACCAAATTGACCAGCTGTGATGACTACTGTCAGGGGTACTTATAACAATGAGCCATTATTCATATGGATTAAAGCAGGAGTAGGCATCCCTGGAGAGGTGGAGATCTGCCTGAACAGTGTGGACTACATACAAAATCACCAGAGTTAGCTCCTTCCTTTTTTTAAAAAGAGAACCTAGCAAGGCCCCATTAAAGAGTAAGAAAAGTTTGAAGGAGTTAGAGGTCAGTAGTAAGTAATGCAGGGTTCGGTGGTGCAGAGGGCAGGGTTCGGCGGTGCAGAGGGCAGGGGTCAGTGGTGAACGGTGCAGGGGTCAGTGATGTTTAGGCCCCTTTCACGTTTTTGGTGTCCACCAGCAGATCCGCCTGCTTAGCAGGGTATCTCTCGGCTGATCCCTGCTGAGCAGGCGGATGGGATCTGTTCCGTCTATCGCTGGAGTCTCCAAACTATGGCCCTCCTGTTGTTCTGGGACTATAACTTCCATCATGCCATTATGGGATGTGTAGTTCCGCAACAGCTGGAGGGCCGTAGTTTGGAGATCCCTGGTCTATCGGATCGGATGGCAAAGGACAGGGGGTCCATTTCCATCTGACAGCCAATAGAGGAGAGCTGGTGGTTTCCGTGTCCACTCCGCTCATGCAGAAATGGACTGCCTGTCAGTTGCCATCCGACTGTCATCTGATCCCCCAGTTTGGACAGATCCCCATCCGTCTGTTTTTAGCAGACAAGATGGGATCGGTTGTCAGCGAATATCAACGAACACACATCGTGCTATGGGGTCCGCCTGAGAAACTGACAGGCGAACCAGATCGGTCCGTCTGTGTTAAAAGGGCCTTAGTCAGGGTCAAATAAAACAGGGCGAGAGCCTGGAGTACATAACACATCACCCTTTTACGAAAAAAATGACACACTTTTTCAGTTCAAACAATACCCCCCCCCCCTCCCCCCCTCCTGAAATATACTCGTAGACCTCAGATGCAGTGGTGCTTGGCATTGTGAGGGAAGTCCACCCAGGCTTCCCCTCGGCTGGGTCATTGGACGTCGGAGCCAAGAAGAAGACATGGACTTCCTTCCACTCTGCAAAACCTATGGCTGCTCTAATCGGAGGACTGAGAGTCAGGAGCTGCAAAGTGTTCTCTGAATGGAGCCCGTGCCGAGCAGCCAACCTCCTGGGTTCAGATTAAAGCAGGGCAACCACTCGGCACAGAACCTGGAAGTTAGTGGAGATCGCTGGAGGAGTGGTGTCTACTTCAGTGATTATTGGTCAGGTATGGTATAAAATATCTACACCTAGAATTTATTATTCCGAGGATTACCAAGTAATAGTAAATGAGAACAATGTGTGGAAAGAAAAGTAATGCAGCCACCACGTCTAAGAACCAGTATACTTCAACACTTATATATTCACAGCTTTAGCCACTCTCTTATCACCCTATTAATAGTTCTCCCAGGTTGTCATCTCTGAAACTGAAGTACCGATTGACTGTTTTTGTATATGAAAGGCTAAGGCCTATGGATACAAGGCCTGAAAAGTAGAACGGTTTGATATCACAACCTCCTAGTAGTAATGGGTTGACCATTTGGTTGTATTTGCAGTTTTGCTGGCTGTGACCGATATTCTTTCATCACTGAAAACACAATATGTATGTTTTTGTTTATGATCGTTCTCCTCTCCCTGTGATGATGGAGGTCTGAGCCGCTGCGGTCTGAATTCCCCAGTTCCATTGTTTATTCCCCCCCAGTAGACACAAGATTAATGGTTTATTATTGAGAAAGTGGACAGTGGAAATCTGTACTCTTTTCAGTTTGGGGAAGTTCATTTATTTTCTTTTATAATTGAGAACAATGTGGCTTTTCTTTGTGTAGAACACCAAGGCGGCAGCTCTGGGCAGTGAACATTCGGCCTTGTCGACCCTTTTGCACACTTTGTCCTTTTATTGGATCTCTAATTAAATCTGTGTGCCGGTTCTTGGATGGTGCCCAAGTGCCAGCCCCACTTCATTCTGCTCCGCTCTGCCCTGAACAATCTGTTATGTCCATGGAGGCCACCATATTTAAAGGGAAACTCGTATTTCCAGTCTTTTATAAGTGAAGAGGTAACATGGAGACATATTTTACAGATTTTGGAAATGTAAGCAGGTCTATCAAGTAGTGCAGAGAGCAGTGCTGAGTAACCCAAAGCAACCAATTGGAATTCATCTTTTTGTTCAAGCTATGATAAACTGAATCTATCGTTATTGGTTATGGGTTACTGTACTTTTCATGTCACTTTTTATCCCAGCATTTCTTTCTTTCTTGAATAAGTTCACTTACTTTTTTACTATAAGCAGGCAACTAAATACATAAATGGTTTGAACAGTATAAAGCAGGGGTCTCCAAACCAAATGGGCCACGTGCAAAAGGGGGGGGGGTGAACTTTTGACGTGCAAAAGGGGGGGGGGTGAACTTTTGACGTGCAAAAGGGGGGGGGTGAACTTTTGACGTGCAAAAGGGGGGGGGTGAACTTTTGACGTGCAAAAGGGGGGGGTGAACTTTTGACGTGCAAAAGGGGGGGTGAACTTTTGACGTGCAAAAGGGGGGGTGAACTTTTGACGTGCAAAAGAGGGGGGGGGGTGAACTTTTGACGTGCAAAAGAGGGGGGGTGTGAACTTTTGACGTGCAAAAGGGGGGGTGTGTGAACTTTTGACGTGCAAAAGGGGGGGTGAACTTTTGACGTGCAAAAGAGGGGGGGGGGGTGAACTTTTGACGTGCAAAAGGGGGGGGGGTGAACTTTTGACGTGCAAAAGAGGGGGGGGTGAACTTTTGACGTGCAAAAGAGGGGGGGTGTGAACTTTTGACGTGCAAAAGGGGGGGGTGAACTTTTGACGTGCAAAAGGGGGGGGTGAACTTTTGACGTGCAAAAGGGGGGGGGGGGAACTCTGATGCGTAAAGGAGGGCTTTAATGTGGAAAAGGCGGTCTCTGTTGTGAAAGGACTACTGATGCGTTGGGGGGGCTGATGCAAAGTTATTCTTGGAGCATGTTCATTCATTCATTTATAAAACAAACTAAAAGCTTGAAGCTATGCCTCAAAAAGGTTTGAAAAGCGTAAATGACCAGTCACCAGTATTCCTCATGGTCTCCCTGCAGCTCATCTTGTCACCATTACTGACCATGCCTTGTTCTGTGCCTTTGTGTGGAGGTACCCATCGTTGTAGAGGCAGGGTTTTGCTTCCTTTATGTCAAAGCCCTCCAGCAAGGAGAACCGTGAGCAGCACAATAATTAATTATTCCAGAAAAAGGGTACTGCTTAGGCTCAATTAACATTTTCTAGATGATCCCTAAAAAAAAAAATAGCAAATCCTCACTTTTAGAGTTCAATTCCACATTAAGCCTCAAGATTTTTTTTTTTTCAGTTCTTGTGGCCAGCATAGCCAGTTCCTTGACCTTAATTTTCTCCATTGCAGATACAGAAGCTCAGCTTGGTCATGCTTGGTGGTTGGTTAGTGAAATAGCAGCAGCATATTGAGTACATCCCTGTGCTGTCTTCTCCAATCAGCAAGCTCAAATTGTTATGATTTCTGTCTTTTATATCCAAAGTAAAAAAAAAAACTTTTTTTTTAAAGATGAATAAGCTGTATCTGAGCATCACAAACTGAAAACTCCTATTCAGTCCATTTTTAATATTCAAAGCAAACTCACCCATCCATGTCTCCATGTTTTATTTTGCTGAGAAATTACTTTAACAAACACCCCCTTAGCATTTCCAACCGCGGCCATCTTGGGGAAGGGCAGATGATTCATGTTGCATTTACTTCCTGGCATCCATCTGCCATTAGCCCAGGCAGGAGGGTAGCCTAGAAATTTCCTTCACCCTTCCCCCAGATGAAAAATAAAATGCTCATGAAGACTTCTGAGATACAATAGTACCTTGGATTACGAGCATAATCTGCTCCAGAAGAATGCTTGTAATCCAAAGCACTCGTATATCAAAGCGAGTTTCCCCATAGGAATCAATAATTTGTTCCAGTATCACTGCTAGTGTATGCAGTATTACATGTGGCCAGAGGTGGGGGGCGCCGGAGACGCTCGGAAACACTCTGAGACACTCAGGAACGGAGTGTTTCCAAGCGTCACCAGCGCCCCCCACCTCCTGGCCAGATATGGTACTGCACAACCCAGAGGCTTGAATCCTGCTTGTCTTGCGAGACCACGATCGCAAACTGAGTCAGGATTTAAAAAAAAAGGGCTAGTATTGCGAAACGCTCGTAAACCGCGTTACTCGCAATCGGAGGTTTTACTGTGTATATGACATAATTTTGGCCTTGGCCAGAAACCAGGAAGCAGTTGAAGAAATGGTTAAAAAAAAAAAAAGAAACTTAGAAAAGGTAAATTATATTTACTTGTTTTATCTCTTTACTAAGGCTAGCAGCATAAGGATTAAAATAATAATTAATGTTGATTGATTTGACAGTTTAGTTACACTTCAATATGGCTCTTTTTTTGGTCCTATAGTTCTGCTTTTGACTTTGACAGTTTTAGGTGTCTTTTAAATATATGGGCGTACTGTTATTACAATTTTATATTTAAAAAGTTTGCTCTCTCTTGCGCTCTCTCGCTCTCTACCCTTGCGCGCTCATATATACCCACACATATATTATAATTTTTTTTTTGAGTAGCCAGTGTGCAGAAGGGTATATCGTTTTCCTAAAAGTCTTGAAGCGCATAGTTCTCACCCCATATGACATAGTTGGGAGGTGTGATGCATCCTCGGAGAGACGTGTGCTGCAGAAATGGAGCAGTTGCACGGAGCACTTGTCCATTTGAGGGGAAGGAGTGTACCCTATTGACCTGCTCAGCGATGTGTATGTAACTTATAGGATTCCGCAGCTCCGGGGAATGAGCGAGCAGGCTCTGATAAATCCCCAGTGACATAATTCAGTCATCGCTCAATCTGAATCCTCCTACTCGGGAAATGAAGTCAGCCCATTACAGCATGCCTCTCGGCTCTTTCCTTCGTAGCAATCATGGAGATTAATTTTGACTTTAGCCCTCCCTACTGCCAACTATGAAATATTCTAGTGTAATGACCAGGTTTCTAGTTCTTGGGTTCTCCTGTTGTATTCGGCTGCTTACATGTGACAGGTGTACTTTATATGGAATCGCATTGTCATTTTTGTACCTCGTCCCTTTTATTTTTTTTTTTTTTTTAGAAATGTGTGTTAAAGGGATCTGCTTCTTGTGAGTATTCATAATAATGTATGTGAATGTTTTAAAAACCTTGCTTCTATGTACAGTTTGTAATTATATGTGTACATGGGGGCAGCCCTATTTGCTTATTACATATAAGTGGGTCTGCCGGATTTACTTGGGGTTATCACTAGCGGCTGCTATAGCCTCTAGCAATAATCACTGTTATCACCGCCTGTTGTTGCAGGAAAAAATTTGCACCGCCTATCTATGGCCTACGTTAGTCATATACAGAACACTTTCTGCTTTTTAATCTATAAATATTTGTATTTTATTATAGTAATAATGGAAGCTGAAGTATTTCAAATTTGAAAGTCAATAAATATATTGAACTAGAACCAAAGCTTGAAAACAAAAAGTGTAAACCAGAATTTATTTATTTATTTTTTTTTACCCCCTCCCCAGGGGACATACTATATCTCTTCAGCAATATTGATTGGTCATCAAAATAGGAATATAGGGGAAAATCTACCAATAGGGTAACTTGTGGTGAGAAATGTCTCTAATTTTGGGGAGATTTACTTTCACTTCCTGTTGTGTCTACAAAACAGGGAGTAAAAAAGTCTCTTCAATGGGATACATGACAGAAAAGCATTTTGCAGGGGTTTTAATTCTTCCATACTCAAAAAATTAGAGAATAAATATTTTGCTTAAGCTTCAATTTAACACTGTCCTTTGCAGTTGGGGTTTCTAAAGAGGTTGCTAGGGGTTCCTTGGGCGATATCTGCAGCTCCGATACATAATCACTGACAATAATAATGTTTTTAGCAATCTATAAGAGGCATTCTCCTCCCTCAACACCAGCGTAATGAGCATTCTTTCCACTGGCCAGTGTTTTTGGGCCCTTCTCCCCATGACCACCATTGTAAGTGGACCTTACAATGACCAATGAACAATATAAGGGTTAAATGTGTTCCCTGGGAGTGCTTTCCAACCTGTGGGGGGGGGGGGGTGCTTTGACTGGGGGAAGACCGAGATCCGTGTTCCTGCTTAGCAGGAACACAAGATCTCCATCTTCCCTATTGACAGAAAGGCAATCTGCCTTGTTTTACATAGGCAGACCACTGTTCTTCTTTTTTTTTTTTTTTTTTTTTTTCTTTTTTTTCTTTTTTTTTAACAAGAGACCACTGTTCAGTCAGCCTCTGGAACGATCACGAGGTGCCAGACCTGCTGATTGGCTCCCGCTGTGTCCAATCACAGCAGGGGTGGGTTGCCGATGGCGCGTACAGGTATGTGATTATGCACCGCCCTGCTACAATATATGTACGTGGGGCAGTCCAGAAGAGGTTAAACAGTGGCATGGGCTTGCCTATTAGAAATGTATTTGTTCGAGAAAATGTTTCCATCTTGCTCCCTTGAATTTTCTCATTTCGGTCAAATGAAAAAGGCTATTTGACCACACTAACGACTGGAAAATTGAATGCAAATTCACGGCCAGCTTATACTAATTTTTACTAGGGTTCCATGAACCTAAAACTTATTTTGAGGGTTCCTGCTTATTAAAAAGTTCTAGAAAGGTTGCCTTTAAGATATACACTATGCTAATTTTGTAATACTTGCCACTTTAATATATACACTTTTTTTTTTTTTTTTTTTTTTTTTTTTACTTTACCATTAAGTAAGCCCCTATTATTTGCCCCAGGCATATATAAAACTATGGTGTTCATATCCCTTTAGAAGGATGGCATTATATTGGATTTCTAAAGGCTTCCTTCATCTTTTGTTTAAGCAAATTAGGGGAGAAGGAAAAAGTCTGCTTTGTATAATGTGTTCAGGATACAATACCTCTTTGTTAGAGCTCATGTCGACTTTGGTAGAACGCTTCTCCTTACTATTATTTCCATGCAAATCTCTACTCGCTCTTTTAAAGAGACCCCATATTTTTATTTTAGATGCAATTGATCAGAAGTGATGGTTTAAAGGGATGGTTTACATAATATGAGGACCTAATAGAAGAGCTCTTAATGCTTCCTTCCTTTTGAACTGGGGGAAGCCCTGTGCTGCTATCCTAATAGTTACTATGCTACTTAATCAGTCATGGATGGAGAGCAAGCAGGCAGAAGTTTTGACGTTTCACGTTTCACATTTCACTGGTCGCATGCTTCTCCCATATCAGTGACACAAAGTAGTACTGGGCATACATGGGTCATATTTTTTTGTTTTTGGGGGGTCAAAAACCGATTCTACCATCCACACAAGCAAGGTTGATGTGCTAATAATGTATTCTGACAGCGCTAATTGAATGAAAAATTTTCTAACATTCCCATCTGCAAGAGTTTGATCGTTGGATAGACTTCTGTCAGGCAGCAAGAGCCATAGAGGAATTGGAATTCAACCGGTCCCTGCCAAATTTCAAACCATCTTTGGCCAGCTTCAGAATTGCCTTCTCTTCCTGATCTAGTAGTAAAGAGTAGTAATAGAACATGTGCAAGTTCCCCGTCCCCACATGGAAGTGCTGGGGTCTGGGGATTGATTGCTCGCTCAGGCATCCAGGACTGCATCACTGGAGGGAGTTCTGTGCTTTCTTGCCCTGATCTTCCAGGTATTTCAAATCTTTCTAGATGGCAAAATGTGTAGCAAGCCAACAAAGGGGAAGAAAGGGGGGCTTTTTTAATTTTTTTTTTTTTTCAATGCATGGACCTATCTCAGGTTCACTTTACCACTTGCAGACCTCGCTATAGCCGAATGACGGCTACATCGTGGCCAGCTAGTTCTGGGACGCTGTCAAATGATGGCACGGCGTGATCGCAGCTGCCACAGGGCATGGGCGGCGCACTCTGTGATCGCGGTTCCCGGAGGACACTGCTGATCACAGATCGAGGTATGGTTGGGTTCACACTGGTACAACACAACTGTTGTATGACTGTCATCCTACTTTGCCCTGTGATATCGGTCCTACTTCCATCAGACTGGAATGATCAGGATAAGATTTTGCTCCGACTTTGAGATAGTCTGACTGGTCCTTTTGACCAATCAAAACAATCCCAGTGTGACATAAATTCCTTTTTTACTGCTGCTGTAATCACCAATGTTGGATGGTTAGGACAAGGATCCGACTTTGATCCGACTTCAACGATATTCAATGGGCTGAAGTCGGACCAAAGTCGTGCAGGAACCTTTTTCAAAGTCAGACCGACTTATGTCGGACCAGTTAAGACGGCTCTCGTAGGGCACCATTGATTTACACATGTCATGCAACATGTGCTCCCAAAGGCAGAGCGTATGTTGTACCAGTGTGAATCCGACCTCAAAAGCCAATCGACAGCACTGTACTACGTGATCAGCTGTGTCCAATCACAGCTGATCATGGATGTAAACGATAAATGAAGCCGGTTATCGGCGCTCCTTTCTTAATGCTGACAGCATCAGGAGAAGAATAGAAAGACGATAACCGGCATTTCTAAAAGGGACATGTACACTGATGATGATCATGGCACTGATTATCAGTGCAGTCCCAACAGTGCCCACCTGTGCTGCCTATCAGTACTGCCCATCAGTGCAACCTTATCAGTGTAGCCTTATCGGTGCACATCGGTGAAGGAGAAAAATTACCTGGTTGCAAAATTTTATATTAAACTATAAAAACGTTTTTTGGGTTTTGTGGAAGGGGATGTATCCTATCCTAAAGATAGAGGAAGGAGGCAGCAGACAGAAATTGCACTTGGTGCTCTGGTTTGAAACCAGTACACACTATAGTGGGATATGCTGTATTCATATTACATGTCTGAGGTTTACAACCACTTTAAATAAACCATTGAAAGCATTTTGTCTGAAAAATGCAATGTTGATCCTTCCAGTAATTCAGTGAAGTCCTCTGCGGATATATTTCGGTTAGACTTACCTTCCTGCTTATGTTACTTTTATGAACTCTAGAACCCTCCCTGCTTGTTATAGAGATGAGGGGAGGAGGAGGTGATCTGTATTCCCAACATACTTCTCTTTCCTAATGCCCCATACACATGGGCCAAATATTGGCCGGTATCAGCTGGTTCAGCAGAAACAGGCCGGAATTCTGCCCGTGTTTACGGCAGCGAACGTCCGGCTGCTGACGAAGGGGCATGAGCAAAGAACATCTGCTGGTCAGCACTCTCAGCCGATGGCAGCCCCCCCGTCGGAACACAATAGCTTAGTGGGGAGATCGCTGGACTAACATTGGATAGTTTGGTTGAACTGGATGGACTTGTCTTTTTTCAGCCAGATTAATGATGTAGTTAATACAGTGAGCTCCTAGTTTTTTTTTTATTTTTTTTTATTTTTTTATTTTTTTCCGTTCATCTCGTTGGGTTGAATGAAAAAAAACTGATAGTGTGTCCCAAGCTTAAGGTGACAGCACTGCTCCTCATTTAACCGATTCCCGACCAGCGCATGCCGATGTAGGTCAGCAGAATGGCACGGCTGGGCAAAAGGGCGTACCTGTACATCCCCTTGAATTTTGCCGCCGTGCCATCGCGTGCGCGCCGCCGGCCGGGAGCTCTGTAAGTCGGGTCGCGGGTCCCGCGGACTCGATGTCCGCGGGAATACCCGCGATCGTCTCACACAGAGGAAGAACGGGGAGATGCTAATGTAAACAAGCATCATCCCGTTCTGCCTAGTGACTGTCACTGATCTCTGCTCCCTGTGATCGGGAGCGGTGATCAGTGATGTGTCACAGCTAGCTCATCCCCCCCCCCCTACAGGTAGAACACATCCCTAGGACACACTTAACCCCTACAGTGCCACCTAGTGTTAACCCCTTCTGCCAGTCACATTTACACAGTAATCAATGCAATTTTAATCGCACTGATCGCTGTATAAATGTAAATGGTCCCAAAATTGTGCAAAAATTGTCTGATTTGTCCGCCATAATGTCGCAGTCACGTTAAACGCTGATCGCCGCCATTACTAGTTAAAAAAATAAAAATGACATAAAACTATCCCCTATTTTGTAGATGCTATAACTTTTGCGCAAACCAATCAATAAACGCTTATTGCTATTCCCCCCCCCCCAAAAAAAAATATGTAGAAGAATATGTATCGGCTTAAACTGAGGAAAAAATGTTTTTTATATATTTTTGGGGTATATTTATTATAGCAAAAAGCAAAAAATAATGCTTTTTTTTTTTTTTTTTTCTTCAAAATTGTCGCTATTTTTTTGTTTATAGCGCAAAAAATAAAAAACGTAGAGGTGATCAAATACCACCAAAAGAAAGCTCTATTTGTGGGGAAAAAAAGACGTCAATTCTGTTTGGGAGCCACATCACACGTCCGCTCAATTGTCAGTTAAAGCGACGCAGTGCCGAATCGCAAAAAGTGCTCTGGTCTTTGGCCAGCAAAATGGTCCGGGGCTTAAGTGGTTAAATACAGAACAGTAAGTGAGCATTGATCTCAGGAAGTGAGTTACTGGCAGGATCACCAGGTGAAAATAAAATAAAACAAAACAAAAAAAGCCTAATAAAGAATTGATGTACCCACTGCATTTTAGGATTGGCAAGCTGCAATAAATTACATTTTTGTTCTGGGTTTGGATATGTTTTAGGCTGTGCCTGGAATTCCGTACAGTAAAAAAACAGTGATGCTTTTTAAGATGATGTGATTACTTTGTGATTCATTTTGCTATAAATATTCTGGTATATGACGCACGTCAATTTTTGTCACTACCCCGCATTGCTGGTTCATATTAACTTTGACTAAGCAACTAATTCTCTGGAATCATCCAACACTTCCATGATGTATAGAGGGCTGACTTTGCTGAGGAATGTTACATCACACTTTGTATCCGAAAAATACCCTGCCTGCCACTCGCAGGAAGTGTGATCGGATATCGATAACCACATTTTGTGCATTATGTTGGTTCTGCCATCCCGGAGGAATTGGCCTGGTAAAAACTTGGCTGGTCTCCATGTTTATTCAGGGAGAGCCCAGCAGCTCTTAGCTTACTGTTTACCATCAGCGTTGATTTTGGAGCAGCGAGTTTTCAGTTTTGCGGTAATTTGCTTGCTTTAAAGAGTTGTGGTTGGCTTAAAGTGAAAGCTTTTTGTTTCAAAATTTACTGTCCAAGCTAAATTTGCTTTTCTTAGTGCTGTGCCAAGGATGAGGGGTCAGCTATGGAGTAAAACGACAGTCCAGCTGAGCACGCACTGTGGTGAAGCCTGGATTGCCAATATGGTCTACGCCAGGAGTCCATCCTGTACTGGGTGTTTGCAACATTTTATAATATGTACACAAGGTGCCCAAATGAAGAATTTTTTTTTTTTTTTGTCTGCCTTTTATGAAAGTCTGAGAAGAGGCTTCTGGTCCTCTCTGTGTATGGTGGCAGCCATTTCTGGTGGTCATAGAGATCTCTTGATGTCGTTGCAGAGTTTGTAGGCTGAGGGGTAGGGTTGAGCCAGGCAGTAGGCACCCAGAGGAAGTCACGACACACACAGTAAGAAGACGTAATGTATTGTTAGCTGTTCTAGATACAACATAGTCTCTTCAATAGTAAGAACTGAGCAGCAAAACTCACAGCAGGAGAGCGCTACTCTGAGGCCAGCAACACCTGGCACTTGGGCGGTAGGCAGGCAGATGCAGTAAGCCCCGTAGCGGAAACATTTCCCAAGAAGTCTGCAACGTTCCTTACTCTCCCCCCTCCTCTGGATCCTTTCCCTACGTTGGATTACTCTCCCTGTCAAGTGGGATCCTGTCCCTAACCTAGCCACATGCATAATGCGCACCAACTGCAGTGAGCCAAGGCTTTTTGTAAGCACTGCCCTCGCCAAAGATGGTTGCAAAGGTCATCGAGGTGGCAGCTTCCAATTAGACAGCAGCCTACCCGATGACCCGTACGGGGGCCGAAGAGGAATGGGTCTTCCTCTTGTCCTCCAATCTCCCTGCAAGGTGGATACAGCAGATCCAACTGTGTAGGGAGGTCAACCTGCACCCGCCTACAAGTTTCTGAAGCAGTAACGCATGGTGTTCACCCTGAAGTGCCTTTTCACTTGTCTACTATAGACATCCATGCTCCTCATCTCTTTTCCTACCTGCTCCTGATCGACAATGGTAGATGCCTAGAAGGGGAAAAGGAAAGAGTCAAACCTAAGGGGACCCTGACCCTCCCTCATCAGCATCCTAATGTAATGCCAAGAGATGAAGTTCCCATCAGAGGAAGGACTTGTGTAGATAGCTGCTGTTTTCCTGTTTTTGATGCACATTGAAAGCACTCGTCACATGCATGTCAGTAGATTCCTTTTTACTTAAATGGCCCAGTGTGGATGACCGTTCTTGGGATGCGTTTGATTTTCTTTGCTTTGCGCTATATTTCTTTGGATGCAGACTGTGTTTATTCATGTGCTTGTACTGCAAGAAAAGCTGGTAGTCATTGGCTGTATTTAGTGTGCCTCCAAGAACGATGTGTTCAAATGCAAAAGTCTTTTTGAGAACATTGCCCGAGTGGCTATCAGTAAGTCTTTGTAAGCCAAAACGCGTCTACTTTCTGCTGTAAACTGGACCGCTTGGTTTTTAATAAATGAACTCTGCAGATTATGTATGGACTCTAGCATTGACTTTTCAGCACAAGTGGATGGGGATGTCAGGAGCCCAGCTGTGAGGTGGTAGAGCTAAGCTCATTTTATTTGTTGAAACATTGCCCGTGTGTAGGCAGGTGCAGTCTGTACTCCCACTGCAGGTGGCGCTTGAGTGAAGCGGCAATGCAGAAGGGGAAGGAACTTGTCTCTTCTTTGACTTCCTGTGGTCACGAGGAGACAGCTGTCTGATTGGATGCTGGCCCCCCCATGTGACATCAGCTGCCATCTTGTGTCAGGCAGTGTCTATTTAAAACTCTGATACCTGGGTTTGGTGTAGTTTTATGCGAGTGGATAGTGTAGGGACAGGTTCCTCGTTTGATAGGAAAAGGTTCCGGAAGAGTAGGGACAGCACAGGGACTATGTCTACCCTTGCTTCAGGACCCCCCCCCCCCCCCCCTTTTGGGTGTGGACTGGCCAGGCCATATTCCGCTCCTCCAGACTGTTGACATCTTTCAGCACTGGGCTGTAGAGGGGGCAGGAGCGGCCGGTCCAGGCATGTGGGCGGATCCTGTCTCCATTGTCGCGATCTTGGCTGGGCTTGGACCGGCTCTGTGACGTCCGCAAACAGTGGACTTTAGCCCGCTGTCTGCTGAAAACGGGTCACAGGAGTACAGAACAAACTGCACTCCTGTGATCCACAGGAGAAGAACAGCCAAACAAGCTTTGGCTGTGCTTCTCAAAGTCTCTGGAGCTGGGGGCTTGAGTGCGTTCATTGGTAATGAGATGCCACTTTGGCTGAGGAATGGAGTGACAGCACTCAGGGAGAGCAGGTGTCTGAAGTGTTATTATGCTGGAACAATGGGGCAGAGTAGAGGCTGGTTTCCTGTCATAGAGAAAGCTCTGTCGGGTCCTCTCTCTGTGAGAAAGTGCTCTTTCCTCTCCCTTGAGATCCGGTATGAACAGCTGTGACTTGCGCTCTGTCACACAATAGAGGGGGTAATACCCCTAATAAAAAGGTCAGCTTTGTACAGCAATCCTTTGAACATTGCAGAACATCAGGGTCAATGTTTTAGTAAATTAAAAAAATGTAATTTGTTGTCCAAAGCAATCAATTAGATTTCATTTTAATTGTCCTGAGATGCTGCATATTTGCATTTTATAGGGAGTTCAATTTGTTTATACAGCAGCCATATTGAATATATAAACTTTTTTTTTGTTGCCACTTTACTTCTGGTGTATTCAGCTTTAATATGCACTAGTGTGTGGTTGGATGACAGCGGTGCCAATTCATTGATCCCAGGGCATCACACATTTTATTATTATTAAAAATATATATATATATATATATATATATATATATATATATATATATATATATATATATATATATATATATATATATATATATATATATATATATATAATAATTTTTTTTTTTTTTTTTTAGTTTCAAATGTTTTTATTGAAAATATTAATTAGAAATATTAGCAACGAAATCAGACTCTCAGGTTATCGCCGGCATAACATAAGCATATATCAAAATGAGGAAAATGGTCATCCCAGGTAAATATGGGTCGTTCAAATAAGGAAATATAAAAAAATGATTATATAGCTCACAACATGAAAGAAAAGACATCAAACAAGAGTCCCTTTAAGTGAGAGAAAGGATGATTGTCTGTAAAAAGCAATATTCTTGCAGGTAGATCTCAGTCACTGTGGCACACAGTCAACACCAATCCCCTGTGTGACTAAACACCACAAGATACCACCACCGATGGTATAGAAGAAATGCCTGCTTACCAGCAGTACTGGACCTCTTTTGTAGGAGGCCAGTAGCACTTGTGGCTGATTACCCCGCCAGGGCCCTTGAATGGTACTTCGACCAATACTCGATGGTCCCGTAGGTGAATCCTCTCTCCAGGGTATCCGGAATTCCACTCCAAAAAAAAGGAGGCTCCATATAAGATAAACTCCAACGATTTATTGTGAAAAATCACCTCACATATGAGCTAAGTATCCTACATAAAAAGCGCCGGCCGGCATAAAACACAAATGAGCACCCACACTTCTGGGACTCGTGAATAGCGATAAGGTCAGCACATTGTCCGTCCTACGCTTGGGCCAGATTGACATCGTCCTGGGGCACGGGCAAAGTACTGCGCCATCGCCTAATATAACTTGAAAAATTAGAACCAAGCCTCGTTATGATTCCCGAGGGCTCAGCTGGACACCAATCCTGTCTCCTTCAGCATAGACCTTTGCAATAATTGAAAGTTCAATCACAGAGTGTAAACAACCATAGCATAACTAAATGGGATAGTAAACACTCTACATTTCATCATAATATAAATTAATACGCTGTCATCCTAACCCGGGAGGATTGCTTTTTACAGAAAATCATCCTTTCTCACTTAAAGGGAGTCTTGTTCTCTTTTTGTCTTTTTTTTTTTTTTTTTTTCTTTCTTTCATGCTGTGAGATATATATATAATTTTTTAATGCTCGACTCTGTTTTATACAAATAATAAACAACAATGTAGAGAGGCCAGTATCGTATAGTCGATTGTTGGAATTTGATAAATTGAATAGAAAACCACAGGAGTGGTTAGGATAATTATTATACCGGAGAAGGGGTGACCAATAAAGGGGGGGGGGGACAAGAGGTTTAGACTTTTAAGAAAAGTGGCGTCTCCATACCTGAGATTATAATCTTAGTTGGAACCCCAAAGGGTCCTGCAACCTTCATCAAAAATAAGAGGTAGAGTGAAAGACAAAGTGAAGAAAAAACAAAGCTTGGGGGGGGGGGGGGAGAGAGAGAGAGAGAGAGAGAGGTCAGCCAGGAACAAATAAGGAGTTGACAAGTATCGAATCCATGGGTCAAACGTTCTGTCAAATTTCTTAGGCCGGCTATACACGGTTTGAACCATTAATGGACAGGCTGAATGTACCAAGTCGATCGATTGATCAACTTTGGTACAACCAGCCTGCTGGATTCTCTTGCAATTATCCCAAGAACTAGATGACATTAGCTTAGGTGCAAACTGTGACTGATTTTATTGTAATTTCACACAAAATCAGGTAGGAGTTTGATCACATTATCCTAAACAATGCAAACTGTAAACCACAATAGCACATCTAAGGAACAGACAACACGTAATCGAATTAAACAGTAAGCTAATTAACAACTAGTCACCTAGACAAGCCTAGGTAACTCAGGTCAGTGCTCATCCAGACAGTTCAGCACCAGTATTCAAGAAGACCTAGGGCTGTCCAAATCTCTAAAAGGATTGGCAGACAGAAAAAATAGGTGACTCACTTAACAATGGGAATTCACACCTAAGAGAGAGAGAGACACCCTGGTAAACCGATTACAGCAGGTGACCCAGCATCGGGTTGTTTTGAGCTGATTAGATTAACATCTGCTCTGAGTCTCATAGTCTAGGAGGGGGTGAAGCAGTCATTGCTGGTTTGGGCACAAAGGCTCCAAATCTGTATCCAGGTCCTAGGTTCCCAGAATATGTGTGTTTTGAGGTGACATGGGCCCAAATCCGAAGCAACACCACTCCAAGTATCCCCCAGGCGCACACCTCCAAAGAATATAGCTGGCTCAGAAGCCAGGACCCATAATCAAGAGACTACCCTGCAGTCCCCTCCAAAAGCCCCTGTTTTGGTTGGGTCTGTCACAGGCAGTATGGGTCCAGGGGTGAATTTCCCAGGATGTAAGAAGTCTGCATTCTGGGCATTTGAGCTTGACAGGCTGCCAGCAGTGGGGCTGGACAATGCACCTGAACACCAGAATAAACACCCGACTGTGAAAACATTGTAATACAAATGAGGCTAAAGGCGAGCTCCAGGCAAATCCTTTTTTTTAATTTTTTTTATTTATTTGGATAAAGTAGGGACGGGTTGGACCCTTTTTGGGAAACGTATCATTTCCTGTCGGTTTGACAGGTGTCACAAAACAGGACGTGAGGGAGAACCAGGCAGACACACAGAGCAGTAAAAAGATGAGGTTCCAACTCTTCTCATTCTATGCCAAACCTAAACAAAATAAAAATGTCTTTGCTACGGTTTACATATAATTTTAGCTTGTCTCCTGAATTTTATTTATTTTTTTGACAGTTGCGCCCCCCCCCAACCCCAAGGAAAAAAAAAATCCATAATGTCAGTATTATCTCCTTATGGGAAATGCTGTCTTCCTTTCACACTTGCAGTATTTTTGGAAGGAGACGATGCTCTTATCTGACAGGGCTGCAGGATGAAAAGCTCCTCTCCTCGCCCCGTCCATAATTAGGTCCCCTCGGCTGCCTGGCAGGGTTGAGTGCTGAGGAATGTGTTCTATTCACTTGTAATGAATTGCCCCTTCTGTGCTTGGCTTTCCTGCTAATCATCATTCATTAATGAGCTACTTGACAATTTTTCTATTTGCTGTGCAGATAGGTGTTAATTTTTTTGCAGCACTGATCATATACTTGGCACTTCACCAGAGCACATAGAGCAGTGGTGGTCAACTTACTAGATATAAGGTGCCACAACTGTGGGAACCTAATCGTATAGTACAGCGGGTATAGAAAAGAATCCTGAAATGAAGACCGTTTTTGTTTTATCCAGCTGTATTTACTCAGCGCAACTTATAACATTCAAGTGAAAGATATAAGACCAACATGTCGGGAAAAAATTTATTCAAAAACTGAATCGCTGAGTTGGAAAAAGGATCACCCCCCCCTTTATGTGAGTATTTTGTTGAACCACCCTTTGCTTTTAAGGATAAGTTCACCTTTTCAAAAAAAAAATAATATATAAATGCACATCTTTTTTACAGATAACAAAAAGTGCACTTATTTTCATTTTTTTTTTTTTTTGGAGACTGCAAAGCATTGCACCCAGGATCAGCACTGTGTGTCCTATGCGGGGCTCTTCTACTTTTTCTGTATGAGCATTCAGTTATACACTGACAGGAACCTTTAATGAGCTACCGCTGTGCTCAACAGCTCTTCTTTACCTGTGGACACGGGTCAGCATGGACATCCTGACTGGTCTGCGGCCCCCCATACACAAGAAACTGCCATGCACTGTGTGTTCTGACACCTTTCTATCAGAACCAGCATTAACTTTCTGAGAGCTACATTAGTTCTTCTATTGGATCGGACTACACAGGCCAGCCTTTGCACTTGTGCTTCAATGAGCCTTGGCTGCCCATGACCCTGGACCCCAGTTCTCCTTCCTTGGACCACCTTTGTTAGGTCCTGACCACTGCAGACCAAGAACATCCCACAAGATCTGAAATTTTGGAGTTACTCTGACCCAGTCATTTAGATACTCACCGGCCACTTTATTATACACTTTGCTAGTAATGGGTTGGACCCCCTTTTGCCTTCAGAACTGCCTTAATTCTTCATGGCGTAGATTCAACAAGGTGCTGGAAACATTCCTCAGAGATGTTGGTCCTTATTGTCATGATGATGTTATCATGCAGTTGCTGCAGTTTTGTCGGCTGCACATCCATAATGCGAATCTCTTCTTCCACCACATCCCAAAGGTGCTCTATTGGATGAGATCTGGTGACTGTGCAGGCCATTGGAGAGTGACCTCATTGTCATGTTCAAGAAACCAGTGGTGAGATGATTTGAGCTTTGTGACATGGTGCATTATCCTGCTGGAAGGAGCCATCAGAAGATGGGGACACTGTAGTCATAAAGGGATGTACATGGTCAGAAACAAACCAGGCACCGTTTTTCCAATTTTCTTTTGTCCAATATTGGTGAGCCTGTGCGAAATGTAGCCTCAGCTTCCAGTTCTTAGCTGACAGGAGTGGTCTTCTGCTGCCGTGGCCCATCCTCTTCAAGGTTCGATGTGTTGTGCATTCACAGATGGTATTCTGCATACCTTGGCTGTAACGAGTGGTTATTGGAGTTACTGTTGCCTTTCTATTTCAAACCAGTCTGCCCATTCTTCTCTGACATCGTCCAGACAGCCGCACACTGGATATTTTCTCTGTAAATACTAGAGATGGTCGTGCGTGAAAATCCCAGTAGATCGACATTTTTAAAAAAAATATTGGGACCAGTACCTAATAAAGTGGCTGGTTAGTGTGTGTATGTATGTATGTGTGTGTATATATATATATATATATATATAGATATATATATATATATATATATATATGTATGTGTATGTGTGTGTATGTGTGTATATATATATATATATATATATATATATATATATATATATATATATATATATATATATGTGTGTGTGTATGTGTGTGTGTATATATATATATATATATATATATATATATATATATATATATATATATATATATATATATATATATATATATATATATATATATATATATATATATAATACACACACGAGGCTGCTCTGGAAAAGATTGGTGTGGTTGTTTCAAGGAGCACAATACGACGATACTTCGATACTTAAACAAATATGAGCTGTGTGATCAAGTTACCAGAAAGAAGCTTTTGCTGCGCCAATGCCATAAAAAAGCCTGGTTACAATATGCCCAAAAACACCTTGACGCACCTCATCAGGTTTTTTTTGTGGCATTGGAACAACTCGAGCATGGTTGTTTGAAAAAGAATGGAATTCTGCTGTGGTCAAAGTGAAGCGAAAAAAAAAGAACAAACGTAACATGTGTTCGGTCGATGGATTCCTCACCCCCTGTGCATTGTAATTTGTATGTCAGGAAATTCCTGGAGTCCCTAGTGCTGCTGCAGACTGATCGCATGCTGCTTACATATTCCCCCATTGCTTGATCGCAGTCTAATCTTGAGGAGCGAGTTCCAGCAGCTGGGGTTGGCTAGAATATGGAGACTGATGATGATATGTGCATGATTCTCTCTCGGCCTGTAAGTCGATCTTTACCCTTGCACTGCCTGATCGTTGGTCATATTGCTGCTTCTAATCAGGTTGTATTTGGCTTCTTATGTAGTGTATGTTTATAGTGGATGAAGTATTATTTTTATATATATATATATAATCTCGATCGTATAAGTCGAGGCCCTAATTTACCACAAAAAAATGGGAAAAACTTATTGACCCGAGTATAAGACGAGGGTGAGAAATTCACAGCTACTGTAAGTGGAAAAGAGGGTTAACAATGCCCAGTTGCAGCATCACTGTGCCCATTTGCAGCCATAGGTCCCCTGAACTTCAAACTCGGTAGTTAAGGGTTCCTAGATGCCCCCTAGCTGCAGCCAAAATTTGGGGTCTCTGAACCCAAAGGGTCCCGAAATGACATTGCAGCAGATGGACACAGTTGACCGAATTTGGGGCCCCCGTATCTCGGGGCCACTTAGTGCTAAGAACCCCAAATTTGGTGTGCAAACCCAGTGGAACTAACACCATAAAATTTCCAAAGCTGGGGTTTCTAGCACCAAGTGGCCTCGAGATACAGGGCCCCAAAAATCAGTTCAGAAAATGTCAAGCACTTTTCTGCAGCAGAGAATGACCTATTCCGAACCAGTTTTGGGGCCCCGTATCTCAGGGCAACTTGGTGCTAGGAACCCCAGCTTTGGGGTTTCTAGCACCAAGTGGCACTGAGATAC